>CM032156.1:31072062-31096264 GCA_018901935.1 Pugionium cornutum
CCAAGAAAGGATCAGCTGCAAGGTGGAAAGGCAAATCTCCAACGACTTCAAGGACTTTTTCCACCTATCTGTGCAAGCTGAACAGCACATCAAACGTAAGAGCCAAGACATCCGCAGCAAGCCTAAGGCACCTTGGGCACCAAACAACATGCCTAAGACCATAGACAAAGGCAAAAGCGTAGAGATCGAGTCAAGGTTCAAGAGCAAGCCTCCTGAACCCACCCGTGACCAGAGAGAGCCTGGTAAGTCTTCTAACCCTCAAAGATCACGTGACATAACTTGTTTCAAGTGCAGGGGACGTGGACACATCTCAAGAGGAGTGCCCAAACAACCGAGTCATGCTGATTACAGAGGCAGGAGAATATGAGGCCCAAGATGAAGAGGACTATGAACCAGAAGGAGAGTATGGTGACATTGAGTACCCTGATGTGGGGGAAGTGCTGGTCACTAGACGTATCCTCAGTGCAATGGTGGATCCTTCAGAGACCATCCAAAGGGAGAACATCTTCCACAGCCGTTGCACCATCAAGGAAAGGTATGTAACCTCATCATAGATGGTGGTTCTTGCACTAACGTTGCTAGTGCGTATATGGTTGATAAGCTAGGTCTAGAGAGGACACGGCATCCTCGACCATATAGACTGAGATGGCTTGATGACAAAGTGGAGCTCAAGATTCATGAGCAAGTCACTGTGCCATTCAGTGTGGGCAAGTACCAAGACCAGGTGGTGTGCGACGTGGTGCCCATGCAAGCTGGCCATCTTCTGCTAGGAAGACCATGGCAGTTTGACAAAGAGACCAGGCATGATGGCAGAACCAATCTCTACACCTTCGTGCATGACAAGAGGAAGGTCAGCCTAGCTCCTCTTACACCTGCCCAAGTATATGAGCTACAACTCCAAATGAGTAAGGAAAAGAAACTTGTCAAGTCTAACTTTCTTATTCAACCTAGTCATGTCCGGAGAGCTTTAGCCTCAAAGGACTTAATGTTACTAATGGTTTTCAAGGAAGTGTTGAGTATAGAACAGGGACAGGTAGAGCTACCTCATGAAGTAGCAACACTCCTCGACAAATTCCAGGATGTATTTCCAGAGGAGATACCAGCAGGCTTGCCTCCTTTACGTGGCATAGAACACCAGATTGATCTAGTGCCCAGAGCAGCCCTGCCCAACCGGCCAGCCTACCGGATGAGTCCAGAGGAGTCCAAGGAGCTTGAGAAGCAAGTCAAGGGGCTCCTGGAGAAAGGATATGTTCGAGAGAGCCTCAGTCCATGTGCTGTACCAGTGCTACTAGTGCCCAAGAAGGATGGAACTTGGCGCATGTGTGTGGACTGCCGAGCCATCAACAACATCACAGTCAAGTATAGGCATCCAATACCACGACTGGATAACATGCTAGATGAGCTGAGTGGAGCCACGATCTTCTCCAAGATAGACCTCAAAGTGGATACCACCAGGTAAGAATGAAGGAAGGTGATGAGTGGAAAACCGCTTTCAAGACAAAGCAAGGACTCTATGAGTGGACAGTCATGCCATTTGGCTTGACTAATGCCCCAAGCACGTTCATGCGCCTTATGAACCAAGTTCTTAGGGCGCATAGTAAGTTAAGGCAGTTTACTTTGATGACATTTTGGTTTATAGTAAGTGCCTACGGAACACCTCACATATTGAGATGGTACTTAAAACCCTTGACAAGAAGAGCTTTATGCCAATCTCAAGAAGTGCACCTTTTACTGATAAGCTTGTCTTTTTAGGTTTTGTTGTGAGTTCACAGGGCCTACAGGTTGATGAAGAGAAGATTGAGCCATACAAGAATGGCCAACACCAGGAACATCAGCCAAGTGAGCTTGGACTGGCCAGCTTCTATAGGAGATTCGTGCCCAACTTGCAGTATTGCCTCACCACTGACGGTAGTGAAGAAGGTGGGATTCAGCTGGGGAGAAGCTCAGGAGAAGGCATTCAGGCCTTGAAGGACAGCCTTACACGCAGTGCTAGTCCTTCCCGACTTCAACAAGACGTTTGAAGTGGAGTGTGATGCCTCTGGAATAGGCATATGAGCAGTGCTAACCCAAGGAGGGAGACCAGTGGCATACTTCAGTGAGAAGCTACATGCCAGGTGGATGGAGTTCATAGAGACCTTCCCGTACATCATCAAGTACAAGAAGGGCAAAGACAATGTGGTAGCCGATGCACTATCAAGGAGGTTTGCCTTGATATCAACCATGGAGGCAAAAGTCCTTGGATTCGAGCACATCAAGGATCTATACAAGGATGATCCTGACCTTGCTGAGAGCTACAAGGAGTGTAGCACAGGGAGTCATGGCAAATTCTACATCCATGAGGGATTCTTGTTCCGAGAAAGAAGGCTGTGCATACCACAAGGATCACTAAGGGAGCTTATCATCCGAGAAGCTCATGGAGGAGGACTCATGGGCCACTTTGGTGTCGACAAGACTCTAGCAGTGGTCAAGGAGCACTTCTACTGGCCACACATCAAGAGGACAGTAGAAGCTCATTGTGCAAGATGCATCACTTGCAAGAAGGCAAAGTCCCGAGTGCAACCTCACGGGTTGTATCTCCCACTGCCCATACCCACACATCCATGGGTGGACATCTCGATGGACTTTGTTCTAGGTCTGCCAAGATCAACCACAAAGATGCAATCTTTGTAGTGGTGGACAGATTCTCCAAGATGGCACACTTCATTCCATGTGCCAATGTCAATGATGCCTTACAAACAGCTGAGCTGTTCTTCAGGGAGATAGTACGACTTCATGGAGTGCCAAGGACCATCGTATCAGACAGGGACACCAAGTTCCTCAGCCATTTCTGGAGGACCCTTTGGAGAAAGCTAGGCAAGCTACTCTTCTCAACCACTTGCCATCCTCAAACCGATGGCCAAACTGAAGTTGTCAACAGGACCCTATCAACTCTTCTCAGAACACTAGGAAGAACCTAAAGACTTGGGTGGAGTGCCTGCCATTCATTGAGTTCGCCTACAACCGAGCCGTGCACTCAGCAACTAAGAAGACCCCATTTGAAGTGGTATACAGTTTCAACCCTCTCACCCCATTGGAGCAAACACCACTGCCACCAGCTGAGATGACCAACCTCAACGGAGCATCCAAGGCAGAGTTCATAAGGAGATTACACCAGAAGGTAGCAGAGAACTTGGAGAAGAGGACCGGACAGTACGTGACTCATGCCAACAAAGGAAGAAAGGAGGTGATCTTTCAACCAGGCGATTGGGTGTGGCTACACCTACGGCAGGAGAGGTTCCCAAACCTAAGGAGTTCCAAGCTAGCACCAAGAGGAGATGGACCATTCAGAGTGCTCGAGAGGATCAACAACAACGCCTACCGGATCGAGCTTCCAGGTGAGTTTAATGTGTCCAATACGTTTAATGTTACTGACTTGGCCCCTTTCCATGCAGATGAACCAGTTTTGAGGACAAAACCTACTGAAGAGGGAGGGAATGATGAGGACATCAGGTCGTACATCCAGCCAGGAGACCAGACTGGCCGACCAGGAAGCTTGCCCGAGACAGCAGGACCATCTGGCGCGCCTGCCGGACCAGACAGTACCGCCGGACCCTCGACCTATAGGACCAGACCGGTCAACATCGCCGGCGGAGAGGCCCAAGCTTCCGGCACACTTGGTGGGGACGTGAATGACACCGCCGGTCCCCCTGATGACACCGCCGACTCCGGGATCAACTTGGGCGGTCCTGAAGTCATTCCGGCCAGTACCGCGCACAGTCCAGCCGGTACAGGCGATCCAGCCGAGTACACGCGCACTTCCACTTCTACACAAGAGGACTCGGACCAAATGAGCTACCAGCTCCAGGACATGCACTTAGAAGAAGTCTCAACACCAGTAGTACCTCAAGGAGCAATGACAAGAAGCAGATCAAGGGCGCTCTTCCACAAATTCAGCCTATGGGTCAACAAGCTTCTAGAAGAAGATCGACTAAGGACAATGGGCCAAAAATACAAGGAAGAGTCCAATAGCTTCTCAACAACACAAAGGACATCAGAGACTTGGGCTTTAGTGGCAAAAGAGGTCAAGGCCCAGAGATTTGTAACCCTACTCCAAGTCGAAGACTAGGAGCAAAGCGCGTGCATGCCACAAGGACGGCCACCTTCCATTTCTTGGCCATGAGGTGAGTTAAGGTAAGTTTACATTCGAATATATGCCTCTTTCTGTTTTGCAGGGTAGGATCTAGTTGCTTTACATTTTTGAGTCAAGAACATTTTAGGAATAGGTCCTTTTTCGGTTATGCACTTTTGTATCTTTTCCTTTTGTGCACTTTTGTAAACTTTCCTTTTTCTTTATTTGTGTCGACCCTAGAAGGTCAAGCTGTCGAGCATATTAATAAGGCTCCTTCCAGCATTGTAGTTCGACAACCTTTTTGATTATTAATAAAGTAGAACTTTTTCCCTACAAGTTTTCTCTCTAAGAATCTTGTGCGCTTAGAACCTAGTTGAGACCAGCCCTCCTAGCTCTAAGTTTGTGATTTATCACGAGGTTCATCACCCCTCGTGTGGTTCACTTCACCCTTCCATCTTTTACCAACCAGAAAACCCCCATCCAGAAGCCTAAGGTTGAGTTTCTCACCTAATCTTCTACAAACAGCCCACGCGCATACATCCTTGAATCAAGGCTTGTATCACCCAAGCTTCCGGCACACTTGGTGGCGACGTGGATGACAACGCTGGTCCCTCTGGTGATGCCGCCAACTCCGGGATCAACTTCGCCTGTCCTGAAGGCATTCCGGCCAGTACCTGGCACAGTCTAGTCTGTACAGCCGATCCAGCCGAGTACACGCGCATTTCCACTTCTACACAAGAGGACTCGGACCAAATGAGCTACCAGCTCCAGGACATGCACTTAGAGGAAGTCTCTAGACCAGTGGTACCTCAAGGAGCAATGACAAGAAGCAGATCAAGGGCACTCTTCCACAAATTCAGCTTATGGGTCGACAAGCTCCTAGAGGAAGATCGACTAAGGACAATGGGCCAAAAGTGCAAGGAAGTGTCCAATGGCTTCTCAACAACACAAGGGACATCAGAGACTTTGGCTTTAGTGGCAAGAGAGGTCAGGGCCCAAAGATTTTTAACCCTACTCCAAGTCGAGGACTAGGAGCAAGGCGCGTGCATGCCACAAGGACGGCCACCTTCCATTTCTTGGCCATGAGGTAAGATAAGGTAAGTTTCAATTCGAATATATGCCTCTTTCTGTTTCGCAGGGTAGGATCTAGAGTATTTACTTTTATTGAGTCAAAGACATTTTAGGAATAGGTCCTTTTTCGATTATACACTTTTGTATCTTTTCCTTTTGTGCACTTTTGTAAGTTTTCCTTTTCTTATTTGGGTCGACCCTAGAAGGTCAAGCTGTCGAGCATATTAATAAGGCTCCTTCCAGAATTGTAGTTCGACAACCTTTTTGATATTAATAAAGATAGAACTTTTTCCCCTAACAAGTTTTCTCTCAAGAATCTTGTGCGCTTAGAATCTAGTTGAGACCAGCCCTCCTAGCTCTAAGTTTGTGATTTATCACGAGGTTCATCACCCCTCGTGTGGTTCACTTCACCTTTCCATCGAATACCAACCCAAAAACCCCTATCCAAGAATTCCAAGGTCGAGTTTCTCACCTAAACTTCTCCAAATAGCCCACACGCATACATCCTTGAATCAAGGCTTGTATCACGCTGGCTCACAAAATGATCTGGCTGGCTCCGATGACAACTCGGCCAGCTCCTCGCACCATCCACCCGATCCAGCCGATTGCACCACCATTTCCACATCTACACAAGGAGATTCGGATCAACTAGGCTACTAGCTTCAAGGCATAAACATGGATGAAGTCTCTACACTAGTGGTGCCACCAGGAGCAATGACAAGGAGCAGAACAAAGGCACTCTTCCAAAAGTTCAGTTTGTGGGTAGACAAGCTCATAGAAGATCATGGACAAGGAGCATTGGGCCAAGAGTAAAAGAAAGAGTCCAAAGGCTTCTCAACATTGCAAAGGACTCCAAAGACTTGGACTTTCATAGCAAAAGAGGTTAGGACCCGACAATTCATAACCCTACTCCAAGTCGAAGACTAGGAGCTAGGCGCGTGCATGCCACAAGGTCGGCCACCTTTCATTTCTTGGCCGAAAGGTAAGAATGGTAAGTTTTCAATTATATAATTGGATTTTCTGTTTTTCAGGGTATGGATAGTAAGTTATACATTTGTCGGTTATTTCTTTTTTGTAATTTTCCTTGTGCACTTTTGTAACTTTTCCATTTTTAGTTTGAGTCAACCCTCGAAGGTCAAGGCTGCCGAGCATATTAATAAGGCTCCTTCAGCATTGTAGTTCAACAACTTTTTGATATTAATAAAGATGGAACTTTCTTCCTACGAGTTTTCTCCTAAAACTCTTTCGCTTAGAACCCTAGTTGAGACAAGCCCTCCTAGCTTCTAAGTTGTGATTTATCACGTGGTTCATCACCCCTCGTGTAGTTCACTTCAGCTCTCCATCCATAACCCACCAGAAAACCCCTATCTAGAAGCCTAAGGCCGATTTTATCACCTAATCTTCTCCAACCAGTCCGCGAATGTTACGGCCTTGATTCAAAGCTTGTATCATTTTGGTATCAGAGCTTAAGCTCCTAAAACCAGGTTGTTTATATCCTTTACTTCAGTATTAATTCCAATTCCTGCATTATTTTAAGTCTCATTCAAAAAAAATAAAAAAAAATAACATCTAGAATTCAAACCGTGTGCATCTAGCTCCTATGTGCATCACTAGGGTTTAGACTCATTCTTTGCATTACAACTTCGGTTTTTCCTTTTTGTTAAACATAATTTCCATTATTAATAAATTTAAATCAAAATCAAAAAAGAAAAAAATAGAAAAATACCATGAAAATCGACCAAAAAAGATGTAGGAGATTTGCGCATTAATTGTTAGAAAGTTTCCTTTTTTTACTTTTTCCTTTTTCTCAAATTTTTCTTTTGTTCTATTTGCATCTTCTACTATAAAAGAAAACTCTCCTAATAAATTCTTAGGAGTAAACTAACTTGTTTTTCTTGTAGCACACGATGGCTGAAAGAAACCAAGAAGCCACCGAGGCCATGATGGCCATGTTCACCATCCTCTAAACACAACTCGTATCAATCGGCGAGAGGTTGGAACGCGTGGAGAGGCCGGTGATATTCCAGGCCATAAGAAATTTTAGGGCTGACCAAGACCCTGCTGAAGGTCCTGATCACCCTAGGACACGGCCAGAACAGGAGGGACCCTAGCCGGATGGAGATGAGGACACACAGCCTCACGGCTATCACCCTACGCCGAGAGGACCCTCACGACAACCAGAAGCAGAGAGCAATGGCTACGATTCCTATGGTCATCACCAGTGACCAAGGATGCCCCCTAGACATCATGAGGATGGAGATAACTACGCCTACAATCGGGTATACAGTCATGATGTCAAGCTAACACCTCCTAGTTTTGCAGGAAAAATAGACCCCAAGGCCTATCTAGGTTGGGAGAGGAGGATGGATCACATCTTCGAAAATTACAACCAACCAGGCCCTAGGAGAGTCTCCATGGCAGTAGCACAACTCAGGGATAGTGCCCTCATCTGGTGGGATCGTGAGGCTTGACCGTTGCAGAAGGAGATTGAGGCCCGTAGACTCTTGGGTCGACATGAAGGACCCCATGAGGCAAAGGTTTGTCCCACCTTATTTCCATTGGGATTTGCAACGACGTTTTCATACTCTTAAACAGGGCACAAGATCAGTAGAGGAGTACTACGAGGAGTTTGAAAGGATAAGGAACAAGCTGGATCTCAATGACGATGAGGAGGCATTGATGGCTTAATTCTTGGATGGATTACAAGAGATGATCAGCCGAAAAGTGGAGAGAAAAATCTACAACGATTTCAAGGACTTGTTCCACCTCTCTGTCCAGGCTGAACAGCACATCAGGCGTAAGAGACAAGACCTACGCAGCAAGCCTAAGACACCTTGGGCACCAAGCATTGGCACCAAGCCCGTAGACAAGGGCAAGAGTATAGAAATCGAATCACAGTTCAAGAGCAAGCCTCCTGAGCAGACCCGTGACCAGAGAGAGCCATAAGGAGAATACGGTGATATTGAGTACCCTGATGTGGGGGAAGTGCTGGTCACTAGACGCATCCTCAGTGCAATGGTAGACCCCTCCGAGACCATTCAAAGGGAGAACATCTTCCACAGCCGGTTCACCATTAAGGGCAAGGTATGTAATCTCATCATAGATGGTGGTTCTTGCACTAATGTGGCTAGTGCGTATATGGTTGATAAGCTAGGTCTAGAGAAGACAAGGCACCCCTGGCCATATAGGCTGAGATGGATATATGACAAGGTGGAGCTCAAGATCCATGAGCAAGTAACCGTGCCATTCAGTGTGGGCAAATACCAGGACCAGGTAGTATTTGATGTAGTACCTATGCAAGCTGGCCATCTTATGCTAGAAAAGCCATGGCAGTTTGACAAGGAGACAAGACATGATGGCCGAACCAATCTCTACACATTTGTGAACGATAAGAGAAAGGTCAGGCTAGCTCTTCTCACACCTGCCCAGTTACACGAGTTACAACAGCAAATGAGTAAGGAAAAGAAACTCATTAAATATAACTTTCTTATTCAACCGAGTCATGTCCGGAGAGCTTTAGCCTCAAAGGACTTAATGTTACTAATGGTTTTCAAAGAGATCTTGAGTGTAGAGATACCTCCTGAAGTAGCAGCCCTCCTCAACAAATTCCAGTACGTATTCCCTGAGGAGATGCCAGCAGGCTTGCCTCCCCAACGCGGCATAGAGCACCAGATAGATCTCGTGCCCAGAGCAGCTTTACCCAATCGTCCAGCCTACCGGATGAGTACAATGGAGTCCAAGGAGCTTGAGAAGCAGGTTAAGGAGCTCCTGGAGAAAGGCTACGTTCGAGAGAGCCTCAGTCCATGTGCCATGCTAGTGTAGCTAGTCCCGAAGAAGGATGGGACTTGGCGAATGTGAGTAGACTTCCGAGCAATCAACAACATCACAGTCAAGTAACGGCATCCTATACCACGGCTGGACGAGATGCTTGATGAACTGAGTGGAGCCACAGTCTTCTCCAAGATAGACCTCAAGAGTGGATACCACCATGTCAGAATGAAAGAGGGGGATGAGTGGAAGACTGCTTTCAAGACAAAGCAAGGGCTCTACGAGTGGACAGTCATGCCATTTGGGTTGACTAATGCCCCAAGCACCTTCATGCGCCTTATGGACCAAGTTCTTATGGCGTACATCAGTAAGTTTGTAGTGGTCTATTTTGATGATATACTTGTTTACAGTAAGTGCCTACGGGAACACCTTACACATATTGAGATGGTGCTTAAAACCCTTCGACAAGAAGAGCTTTATGCCAATCTCAAGATGTGCACTTTTTGTACTGACAAACTTGTTTTCTTAGGCTTTTTTGTAAGTTCACAGGTCTTACAGGTTGATGAAGAAAAGATTCGAGGCATACAAGAATGGCCAACACCAAGCAACATCAGCCAAGTGAGAAGCTTCCACGGCCTGGACAGCTTCTACAGAAGATTCGTGCCAAACTTTAGCAGCATTGCTTCACCATTAATGGCAGTAGTAAATAAGAATGTGGGATTCAGCTGGAGAGAAGCTCAAGAGAAGGCATTCCAGGCCTTGAAGGATAGCCTCACGCATGCACCAGTGCTAGTCCTGCCCGACTTGAACAGGACGTTTGAAGTGGAGTGTGATGCCTCTGGAATAGGCATAGGAGTAGTGCTGACCCAAGGAGGAAGGCCAGTGGCATACTTCAGTGACAAGTTAGGTGGGGCCTCACTGAACTACCTTACCTATGACAAGGAGCTCTATGCCCTAGTCCAAGCTTTGGAAACTTGGCAACATTACTTGTTGTCCAAGGAGTTTGTGATCCACACTGATCACGAGACTCTCAATCATCTTACAGGGCAAACCAACCTCAAGAGGAGGCATGCTAGCTGGATGGAGTTTATAGAAACCTTCCCTCACGTCATCAAGTACAAGAAGGGCAAGGATAATGTGGTAGCCGATGCACTATCAAGGAGGTTTGCTTTGATATCTACCATGGAAGCAAATTTCCTAGAATTTGAGCACATCAAGGACCTATATAAGGATGATCCTGACTTTGCTGAGAGCTACAAAGAGTGTGGCACAGGGAGTCATGGCAAGTTCTACATCCATGATGGGTTCTTGTTCCGGGAAAGAAGGTTGTGCATACCACAAGGATCTCTACGAGAGCTTATCACCCGAGAAGCTCATGGAGGAGGTATTATGGACCACTTTGGTGTTGACAAGACACTAGCAGTGGTTAGGGAGCACTTCTATTGGCCACACATCAAGAGGTCAGTAGAAGCCCATTGTGCAAGGTGCATCACGTGCAAGAAGGCGAAGTCCCGAGTGCACCCTCACGGGTTGTATCTCCCTCTGCCCATACCTAAGCATCTATGGGTGGACATTTCCATAGACTTTGTTCTAGGTCTGCCCAAGATCAACCACAAAGATGCTATCTTTGTAGTGGTGGACCGATTTTCCAAGATGGCACATTTCATCCTATGTGCCAATGTTAATGATACCACGCAAACAGCCGAACTGTTCTTCAGGGAGATAGTACGGCTTCATGGAGTGCCAAGGACCATCGTGTCAGACAGAGACACCAAGTTTCTCAGCCACTTCTGGAGGACCCTCTAGAGAAAGCTAGGCACAAAGCTGCTCTTCTCTACCACCTGCCATCCCCAAACCGATGGTCAAACTGAAGTAGTCAACCGGACGTTGTCAACTCTTCTCAGGACTACGTTAGGGAAGAACCTCAAGACATGGGTGGAGTGCATGCCATTCATAGAGTTTGCATACAATCGAGCAGTGCATTCAGCCACGAAGAAGACCCCCTTTGAAGTGGTATACGGTTTCAACCCTCAAACGCCCCTGGAGCAAACACCACTGCCACCAGCAGAAATGACCAACCTCAATGGAGCATCCAAGGCAGAATTCATCAAGAAGATACAGCAGAAGGTAGCAGAGAACCTGTAGAAGAGTACCGGGCAGTACGTAACTCACGCCAACAAGGGGAGAAAAGAGATGATTTTTCAACCAGGCGATTAGGTGTGGCTACACCTACGACAAGAGAGGTTCCCCAACCTAAGGAGTTCCAAGATGGCCCCAAGAGGAGATGGACCATTCAGAGTGCTGGAGAAGATTAACAACAACGCCTACCGGATTGAGCTTCCAGGTGAGTTTAATGTGTCTAGCACATTCAATGTAACTGATTTAGCTCCTTTCCTTGCACATGAGCCAGTTTTGAGGACAAACCCTACTGAAAGGGGAGGGGATGTGATACAAGCCTTGATTCAAGGATGTATGCGCGTGGGCTGTTTGGAGAAGTTTAGGTGAGAAACTCGACCTTAGGCTTCTTGGATAGGGGTTTTTGGGTTGGTATTCGATGGAAAGGTGAAGTGAACCACACGAGGGGTGATGAACCTCATGATAAATCACAAACTTAGAGCTAGGAGGGCTGGTCTCAACTAGATTCTAAGCGCACAAGATTCTTGAGAGAAAACTTGTTGGAGAAAAAGTTCTATCTTTATTAATATCAAAAAGGTTGTCGAACTACAATGCTGGAAGGAGCCTTATTAATATGCTCGACAGCTTGACCTTCTAGGGTCGACTCAAATAAAGAAAAGGAAAGTTTACAAAAGTGCACAAAAGGAAAAGATACAAAAGTGTATAACCGAAAAAGGACATATTCCTAAAATGTTCTTGACTCAAAAATGTAAATATTCTAGATCCTACCCTGCAAAACAGAAAGAGGCATATATTTGAATTGAAACTTACCTTAACTTACTCACGGCCAAGAAATGGAAGGTGGCCGTCCTTGTGGCATGCACGCGCCTTGCTCCTAGTCTTCGACTTGGAGTAGGGTTAAAATCTTTGGGCCCTGACCTCTCTTGCCACAAAAGCCCAAGTCTCTGATGTCCCTTGTGTTGTTGAGAAGCCTTTGGACTCTACTTTGCTCTTCTGGCCCATTGTCCTTAGCTGATCTTCCTCTAGGAGCTTGTCCACCCATAACCTGAATTTGTGGAAGAGTGCCCTTGATCTGCTTCTTGTCATTTCTCTTGGTGGCACTACTGGTGTGGATACTTCCTCTAGATGCATGTCCTGAAGCTGGTAGCTTATCTGGTTCGAGTTTCCTTGTGTGGAAGTTGAATTGCTCGTGCACTTGGCTGGATCGGTTGTACCGGCTGGACTGTGCGAGGTACTGGCCGGAATGCCTTCAAGACCGGCCAAGTTGATCCCGGAGTTGGTGGCATCACCAAGGGGACCGGCGGTGTCATCCACGTCCCCACCAAGTGTGCCGGAAGCTTGGGCCTCTCCGCCGGCAATGCTGGTTGCTCTGGTCCTATTGGTCGAGGGTCCGGCAGTACTGCTTGGACCGGCAGGCGTGCCAGATGGCCCGGCTGTCTCGGGCAAGCTTCCTGGTCGACCAGTCTGGTCTCCTGGCTGGATGTACGACCTGATGTCCTCATCAGGATGATGTGGGCATCAGATCGTCTGGCCAGCCTGCAGACCAGAATGGCCGACTAGAATGCTTGCCCGAGACAGCCAGGCCATTTGACGCGTCTGCCGGCCCAAGCGGTACTGTCGGCCCAAGCGGTACCGCCGGCCCTATGATCAGCCGGGCCGGGCCGGCCAACTTTTCCGGCGAAGACGCCCAAACCTCTGGCCCAACTGGCGGCGACGTGAACAACACCGCCAGCCCAACTGGTGATGTCGCTGGCTCACAAAATGATCTCGCCGACTCCGATGAGAACTCAGCCAGCTCCTCGCACCATCCAGCCGATCTAGCCGATTGCACAACAATTTCCACATCTACACAAGGAGATTCGGATCAACTAAGCTACCAGCTTTAAGGCATGAACTTGGTTGAAGTCTCTACACCAGTGGTGCCACCAGGAGCAATGACAAGGTGAACAAATGCACTCTTTCACAAGTTCAGTTTGTGGGTAGACAAGCTCCTAGAAGATCATCGACAACGAGCATTGGGTCAAGAGTACAAGGAAGAGTCCAAAGGCTTCTCAACATTGCAAAGGACTCCAGAGACTTAGGCTTTCATAGCAAAAGAGGTCAGTGCCCAACAATTCATAACCCTACTCTAAGTCGAAGACTAGGAGCTAGGCGCGTGCACGCCACAAGGTCGGCCACCTTCCATTTCTTGGCCGAAAGATAAGAATGGTAAGTTTTCAATTATATACTTGATTTTTCTGTTTTGCAAGGTAGAAATAGTAAGTTTTATATTTCTGAGTCAAGAACAATTTAGGTAGTTGTTCTTTTTCGGTTATTTCATTTTTGTAATTTTCCTTGTGCATTTTTGTAAGTTCTCCATTTTTATTTTGAGTCAATCCTAGAAGGTCAAGGCTGCCGAGCATATTAATAAGGATCCTTCAGCAATGTAGTTCAACAACATTTTGATATTAATAAAGATAGAACTTTCTTTTTACGAGTTTTCTCCTAAAACTCTTTCTCTTAGAACCCTAGTTGAGACCAGCCCTCCTAGCTTCTAAGTTGTGATTTATCACGAGGTTCATCACCTCTCGTGTGGTTCATTTCACCTCTCCATCCATAACCCAGCAAAAAACCCCCATCCAGAAGCCTAAGACCGAGTTTCTCGCCTAATCTTCTCCAACTAGTTCGCGAGTGTTACGGTCTTGATTCAAGACTTGTATCACTTAGGGTATTGATACTATTCCCTATCGTGTCGGAGAATCCTTGGAAACACCAGATAGTGTATCCGACACCCGTCGCAAACTCTAGTCGGATTCCCAACAGCTTAGGGTATTGATATTATACCCTATCGTGTCGGAGAATCCTCAGAACACCGGATAGTCTTTCCGACGGAATGCCGATGGCTTTCAAATATTCATCGGAATTGTGTCTGTATATTCCAACAGATATGCGACAAAAAGAAATTTTAAATATATAGTTTAATAGATTTAATTTTTTTAAAAAATATATGGGTTGTAAAAAACTAAATAGTACACATTACTAATGTTATATAATAGATATTTTTTCCAAAAGAAACAACTTTATAAACAATTCCAATATAAATCGAAAACCATAGTTAGAGAACTTGTTATAAGTTCTCAAAGTTATAAGTTCCATAGAATCTAGCAAACTTTTGGCCCAAGAGGCGGCGATCTTTAACTAGCTTTGCGTTCGAATCCAAAAAAATAATACGATGAACATTACTATAAGCAAGCAAAACATAAACAAACTTCAAAATCTGAATAAATAATAAATTCTAAGCAAGTGCTATTTCACATTATTTTAGTATATTCTTAAGAAACAAACTAAATCTGTATTAACAATTAATGTGGTTATTTTTAAAATTCTTGGCAATTTATGAAATTACATTTCATAAATAAAAATATTCACTATTTTTGTTAACAAATAATAGTACCATCGAAAATCCATCGGAAAAGTCTGACGGATTAGCGATCACTGTACTAGATCCATCGGAACTTCATCGCAAATATTCACCACGTGGACTGACAATTTGGCGTACATGCAGAACCTTAAGTTTCCGTCGGAACTCCGTCGGTCATTTCCGTTGGAAATCCGTCGGCCATTTTTGAGGGATTATAGGCGCTTTAAAATTATACGCGGGAAGTTAATTTACCATACGGGTTTTAGCGAAAATATTTTTTAGTTTTACGACATATTTTTTACTGTTTTAGCCTTCGAAAATATCGAATATAACCTACGATCCCATGGCTGATCTTCAAGTTTTTTATCCGTCGTTTCCTTTTTCTCTGCATCTTCCCCTCCCGCCGCTGGAAGTTTCCTCTCGGTCTCTGTAAATATAATCACTGGAAATACAAGTCTCTTCCATCACAAAATTCTAATTTATTCAATGATTTGGATATATATTTTTGGAAACAATTTTTGAAATTTGGATTGTAGGTCGTCGATGTTAATTGTGAAATTAGAGCTCTTAACCTCTTAAACTAGGATGTTCAAGTTTAACTCTTAGTTTAACCTTTTCATCCATGGGAACCCTAACCTCTTAATCTGTTTTCCATTGTTGCATTATTTTCTTTAAAATTTCGCTAAAAGAATTGGGAATTAACCCTTCTAGCTTCGTACTGTTTTAATATTTTATTAATATCTTGATCTAGTATAGTTTATATTTAATGTAATATTGCATAAATCATTTATGTTTGATATATACAGATTTCTTCAATTTTTTATTTTACCCTATAATTCCAATTTTTTAAAAAAAATATTAAAGTACTGTTACAAGCAATTTTGAAAATTTAAAATGAGATTTTCGGAATGACATTTACATTGTTTTCTTGGTCAGATTTTGACATTTGCATTTAGGAGAGATAATTAAAATATTTATTATCAAGAATGTGATGGGACTCAACACGTAACATAGACTGAAACCACAAAACACTTTGTGGTCCTCACTCTAAATCTTATATAATCGAAGTTTCACATTTTCATGGACTCAAATAAATCAACACTATTTATGATAAATTGTTATACGAGTTCATCATACAAATTCTTCTCAGTCTTAGGACATGTCAAGGTTTAACTCAGAAGATAAAAAGTGTAGTTGAGATGTTCAGGTTTAGGATTTGTTTCTTAAGGTTATTATGCATATTTAGACCATTTTTTAGATGATCTTAAATTTTTAAAATCGTTTATTTAAAACATTTTTAAGAAATTAATTTGCTTTATAATAATATTGTTATAATGATCATTTGATTATAATGAAACTAAAACATTTTTAGTTTGGCTGTAAACAAAAAAAAATTGTTATATTGATCATTTGATTTCTAAAAGAGGTAGCAGAATGAGATCATATAAAATGATATTGTAAAACTATTTTTGACTCATGATTAAGTATAAATGTACACCATCGTTGAATTTCTACGAAAAAAATATAAAAAATCATTAGACTCAAGAGATAGAAGCTCCACTATCTTGATTATGAAGAAAGTAAAAGTCAAAAATGGAGATTTATATTCGATCAACTATCGTAAAAATAATATTTACATATCATATTTTATATTTTAAAAAACCTTGTATATATAAAAATTATTTTTAATCTAAATTCGTATATTATACATTTTACATGAAAATATTATTTTATGTATGTTAGTTTATGTGTGTTAAATTTTATTATTAACATCAAGCGTAGTTTTGGTATTCATGTTTTTATTGTATATGTAAGTTTGATGCGACATATCATTTAATACAATAATTAAATTAATAATACATGCATGAACAACGTTACAATCATAGTGTTTTAAGGTCGTATCAAAAGTACCAGAAACGTGATGAGTCGTGTACTACGAGTTTTATACCAATTCAAGTTGCAGAATATGTAAATAATTCTTTTCGACCAATGACAACTGAAAAATTAGTTTAGCAGGCTCGTCGTAAACTTTTTACTTTTCTCGGTCCGAGGCATCAACGGAATTCAACATGCTATATTAAATTTTCTATAATTATATTTTAAAATAATTATTTTAACATTATTTTCATAAAAATAAATATATAATTGTTTTAAATATTTTTTTAATAATATATAAGTAAATTTCGTAGCAAAAATTTAAATGGGATCCCATGAACACAAAGTTGGTGGAACAAGCTTTTCAAAAAGAGGTTGTGGTACAATTTTCCCACCACATGAACAAGTAGAAACAAAAGTGAAAAAAAAGAAAAAACAAACCAAAAGGGTTGAATGAGTCGGTTTGGAACGATTTTATTCGATATTAGCAATCTTCCACTGCTGAGGCCATCTCGAGGACTAATTCGGGAAATCGGAAGAGCGACCGAGGAGTGAAGGCATTTACCTTCACAATACTGGATCGATTACTTTTCTGAGATGACCCGATCAATTGATAAATTTATTATTATATTAATTTTATATTATTATTTGAATTTTTAAAAATATTAATTGAGTATTTTTTTACTTGTAGATACAAGAATTTGGAGCGTCTCCAGATCACTTGTAACTTCTCGAGGCCGTCCACATCAACAAAAAGACTCGTCGCATCTAAGATGGTCTCGTTAGTGAGATCATTGAAAAAGTGAAAAAGAAAAAAAATGACGTTTTGTCTTAGCAATCTCAAATTGGTTCTTCATCTTCGATCGTCGAATTGCCTTTTCTGATAGTAACAGTCTGGTTCTTAATATAAGTTTGATTTATCTTTTTATTTATTTTTATATTTAATATTATAATATTTTTCTAATAATATTGTAAAATTTTTACAGAAAGTATCATTTTCGAAGGGTATTCATCCAAGACTCAGTTGAGTTGCCGATACCAATGCAACATCTGCGCCGGGAAATGAGGAGAACCCCTAACTTAAATAAAAAATTGCGGCTATAGATATAGAGACGATCATACAAAAATATTTTGTAAATTTTATGAAAACTAAATTCCCGAATTAACCGGATGAATTTTTTTCTCCTTCTGCTCCTCCTCCAATGTAATTTGTACATTTTAGATTTTAAAACAATTAAAATTTAAATATTATTATATTTTTTTATTTTAAATATTATTTGTATTTAATTGTTTTAATATTTTAACTAAATACTTAAAAAATATTTATTGAATGTAAAAATTTAAAAATTTATTTAAAAATTTAAAAATTAATTTTGTTTTGTTAATGTTCAAACCATTTCCGATGGAATGAGTCGTCGGACAACCGAGAAAGGTCCGACGGATTGTTCTATCGCTAATCCATTGGGAAGTGAATATCATCGGGATGGCGTCGGTAAGTTCCCGACGGATAGAAGCTGTTGGGAAATACCAACAGCAATATCCCATCGGGTTTGCATCGGTACTTTCCGGCGCCATGTTTCACCGGTGTTAAGTACATCATTCCCGACGGTCGCTTTCACTGGAAGTCATCGGCCGTCGATCAACAGACTGATTCCATCGGATACTACCCATCAAATATCCGTCGGTTATTACCGACGGGTGTTCTGCATCGCAAAACCATCGGAAATTCCCGAATATTTCCCAATGGTGCATGATTTCCGACGAAATAGTCCCAAGGACATCGTTTGTTGGAAATCCATCAGAAAAAGCATTTCCCGATGGATTTTTGACAAATACCGTCATCGGGAAATAGATGTTTTCTTGTATTGTTCCTTATATGAAAGCCTCCAAATATTTGTTTGGAGACCAGGATACTGTTTGGTACTTTTAGTAGCTCCCTTAAGAACTTCTAGAAACCCAAACACGCCTTGGACCGGGCGGGTCCATCCGTGACTTTAAATGAATCGATTGGAGCCATTTATGGCAAGTGAGATGACCAACCGGTTTAATCAATTGCAAACCAAAACATGGCTTTCAGGTTATATTATAGGCCCTCAGAAAGCTCCAAATCAACATACCATGGACTAGCCACCATAGTATCAGGAGGGTCCCTCTTTTCCAAGACTTTCCATTTATGCACCGAAATGCAGTTAATGTGTTCAAATTGCAACATCTCTATTCCTTGCAACTTGTGCACGTGTTAAAAACTTTCCAAAGCATCCATGATGTACCTAGACACCTTACATTCTCCCTTAAGCTCTCAAGATACAAGCATCTATACTTTCAATGTTGCATGGTTAAACTAGACATCAATGGCCAACGGCAATACACTTTAAATGTACGATTTATTTTTCTCTTTTTAGACTTCAGGAGGAACCCCAGCCGGATGGAGATGAGGACACACAGCCTCACGGCTATCACCCTAGGCCGAGAAGACCTCCACGGCAACCAGACGCAGAAGGCAATCGCTTCGAGCCATATGGTCATCACTAGAGACCAAGAATGCATCCTAGACATCATGAGGATGAAGATGAACACGCCTACAACCGGGTAACGCATCCTGATGTCAAATTAACACCTCCTAGTTTTGCAGGAGAAGTAGACCCCAAAGCCTATCTTGATTGGGAGAGGAGGATGGATCACATCTTCGATCACTACAACCAACCAGGCCCTAGGAGAGTCTCCATGGCAGTAGCACAACTCATAGACAATGCCCTCATCTGGTGGGATCGTGAGGTGTCTGACCGAAGGAAGAAAAGATTGAGGCCCGTAGACTCATGGGTCGACATGAAAGACCTCATGAGACAAAGGTTTGTTCCACCTTATTTTCATATAGATTTGCAACGACGTTTTCGTACTCTTAAGCAGGACACCAGATCAGTAGAGGAGTACTTTGAAGAGATTGAGAGACTAAGGAACAGGCTTGAGCTCAATGACGATGAGGAGGCTTTGATGGCACAATTCTTGGATGGACTGCAAGAAAGAATCAGCCGCAAGGTGGAAAGGAAAATCTACAATGACTTCAAGGATTTGTTCCACCTATCTGTCCAAGCTAAGCAGCACATCAAACATAAGAGCCAAGACATCCGCAGCAAGCCTAAGACGCCTTGGGCACCAAGCAATATCCCCAAGCGCATAGACAAAGGCAAAAGCATAGAGATCGAGTCACGGTTCAAGAGCAAGCCTCCTGAGCCAACCCGTGACCAGAGAGAGCCTAGTAAGTCCTCTAACCCTCAAAGATCACGTGACATCACTTGTTTCAAGTGTAGGGGTCGCGGACACATCTCAAGGGAGTGCCCAAACAACCGGTCATGCTGATTACGGAAGCTGGAGAGTATGAATCCCAAGATGAAGAGGACTATGAACCAGAAGGAGAATACGGTGACATTGAGTACCCTGATGTGGGGGAAGTGCTGGTCACTAGACGCATTCTCAGTGCAATGGTGGATCCCTCAGAGACCATCCAAAGGGAGAACATCTTCCACAGCCGTTGCACCACAAAGGTATGTAACCTCATCATAGATGGTGGTTCTTGCACTAACGTTGCTAGTGCGTACATGGTTGATAAGCTAGGTCTAGAGAAGACAAGGCATCCTCGACCATATAGACTGAGATGGCTCGATGACAAAGTGGAGCTCAAGATCCATGAGCAAGTCACTGTGCCATTCAGTGTGGGCAAGTACCAAGACCAAGTAGTGTGCGACGTGGTGCCCATGCAAGCTGGCCATCTTCTGCTAGGAAGGCCATGGCAGTTTGACAAGGAGACCAGGCATGATGGCCGAACCAATCTCTACACTTTCGTGCATGACAAGAGAAAGGTCAGCCTAGCTCCTCTCACACCTGCCCAGTACATGAGCTTCAACAGCAAATGAGTAAGGAAAAGAAGCTCATTAAGATCTAATTTTCTTATTCAACCAAGTCATGTCCGGAGAGCTTTAGCCTCGAAGGATTTAATGCTACTAATGGTTTTCAAAGAAGTGTTGAATGTAGAGAAAAACAGGTAGAGCTACCTCCTGAAGTAGCAACTCTCCTCAACAAGTTCCAGGATGTATTTCCAGAGGAGATACCAGCAGGCTTGCCTCCTTTACGTGGCATAGAACACCAGATTGATCTAGTGCCCGGAGCAGCCCTGCCCAACCGGCCAGCCTACCGGATGAGTCCAGAGGAGTCCAAGGGGCTTGAGAAGCAAGTCAAGGAGCTCCTGGAGAAAGGATATGTTCGAGAGAGCCTCAGTCCATGTGCTGTACCAGTGCTACTAGTGCCCAAGAAGGATGGAACTTGGCGCATGTGTGTGGACTGCCGAGCCATCAACAACATCACAGTCAAGTATAGGCATCCAATACCACGACTGGATAACATGCTAGATGAGCTGAGTGGAGCCACGATCTTCTCCAAGATAGACCTCAAAGTGGATACCACCAGGTAAGAATGAAGGAAGGTGATGAGTGGAAAACCGCTTTCAAGACAAAGCAAGGACTCTATGAGTGGACAGTCATGCCATTTGGCTTGACTAATGCCCCAAGCACGTTCATGCGCCTTATGAACCAAGTTCTTAGGGCGTACATCAGTAAGTTTGTAGTGGTTTACTTTGATGACATACTAGTTTATAGTAAGTGCCTAAGGGAACACCTCACACATCTTGAGATGGTACTTAAAACCCTTCGACAAGAAGAGCTTTATGCCAATATCAAGAAGTGCATCTTTTGTACTGATAAACTTGTCTTCTTAGGTTTTGTTGTAAGTTCACAGGACTTACAGGTTGATGAAGAGAAGATTCGAGCCATACAAGAATGGCCAACACCAAGCAACATCAGCCAAGTGAGGAGCTTCCACGGACTGGCCAGCTTCTACAGGAGATTCGTGCCAACTTCAGCAGTATTGCCTCACCATTGATGGCAGTAGTGAAGAAGAATGTGGGATTCAGCTGGGGAGAAGCTCAGGAGAAGGCATTCCAGGCCTTGAAGGACAGCCTTACACATGCACCAGTGCTAGTCCTTGCCCGACTTCAACAAGACATTTGAAGTGGAGTGTGATGCCTCTGGAATAGGCATAGAAGCAGTGCTAACCCAACGGGGGATTCCAGTGGCATACTTCAGTGAGAAGCTATGTGGTGCCTCACTGAACTACCCCACTTATGACAAGGAGCTTTATGCCCTTGTCCGAGCATTGGAGACTTGGCAGCATTACTTGCTGTCCAAGGAGTTTGGGATCCACACTGATCACGAGACTCTCAAACACCTCAGAGGGCAAACCAATCTCAATAGGAGACATGCCAGGTGGATGGAGTTCATAGAAACCTTCCCGTACATCATCAAGTACAAGAAGGGCAAAGACAATGTGGTAGCCGATGCACTATCAAGGAGGTTTGCCTTGATATCAACCATGGAGGCAAAGGTCCTAGGATTCGAGCACATCAAGGATCTATACAAGGATGATCCTGACCTTGCTGAGAGCTACAAGGAGTGTAGCACAGGGAGTCATGGCAAATCCTACATCCATGAGGATTCTTGTTCCGAGAAAGAAGGCTGTGCATACCACAAGGATCACTAAGGAAGCTTATCATCCGAGAAGCTCATGGAGGAGGACTCATGGGCCACTTTGGTGTCGACAAGACTCTAGCAGTGGTCAAGGAGCACTTCTACTGGCCACACATCAAGAGGACAGTAGAAGCTCATTGTACAAGATGCATCACTTGCAAGAAGGCAAAGTCCCGAGTGCAACCTCACGGGTTGTATCTCCCACTGCCCATACCCACACATAAATGGGTGGACATCTCAATTGACTTTGTTCTAGGTCTGCCCAAGATCAACCACAAAGATGCAATCTTTGTAGTGGTGGACAGATTCTCCAAGATGGCACACTTCATTCCATGTGCCAATGTCAATGATGCCACACAAACAGCTGAGCTGTTCTTCAGGGAGATAGTACGGCTTCATGGAGTGCCAAGGACCATCATATCAGACAGGGACACCAAATTCCTCAGCCATTTCTGGAGGACCCTTTGGAGAAAGTTAGGCACGAAGCTATTCTCTACCACCTGCCATCCTCAAACCGATGGCCAAACTGAAGTTCTCAACAGGACACTATCAACTCTTCTCAGGACTACACTAGGGAAGAACCTAAAGACTTGGGTGGAGTGCCTGCCATTCATAGGTTCGCCACAACCGAGCCGTGCACTCAGCAACCAAGAAGACACCATTTGAAGTAGTATCTGGCTTCAACCCTCTCACCCCATTGGAGCAAACGCCACTGCCACCAGCAGAGATGACCAACCTCAGCAGAGCATCCAAGGCAGAGTTCATAAGGAAGTTACACCAGAAGGTAGCGAGAATTTGGAGAAGAGGACTGGACAGTACGTGACTCATGCCAACAAAGGGAGAAAGGAGGTGATCTTTCAACCAGGCGACTGGGTGTGGCTACACCTACGGCTGGAGAGGTTCCCAAACCTAAGGAGTTCCAAGCTAGCACCAAGAGGAGATGGACCATTCAGAGTGCTGAGAGGATCAACAACAACGCCTACCGGATCGAGCTACCAGGTGAGTTTAATGTGTCCAATACGTTTAATGTTACTGACTTGGCCCCTTTCCATGCAGATGAACCAGTTTTGAGGACAAAACCTACTGAAGAGGAAGGGAATGATGAGGACATCAGGTCGTACATCCAGCCAGGAGACCAGACTGGCCGACCAGGAAGCTTGCCCGAGACAGCAGGACCATCTGGCACGTCTGCCGGACCAGGCAGTACCGTCGGACCCTCGACCTATAGGACCAGACCGGTCAGCATTGCCGGCGGAGAGGCCCAAGCTTCTGGCACACTTGGTGGTGACGTGGATGACACCGCTGGTCCCTCTGGTGATGCCGCCAACTCCGGGATCAACTTGGCCGGTCCTGAAGGCATTCCGGCTAGTACCTCGCACAGTCTAGCCGGTACAGCCGATCCAGCCGAGTACACACGCATTTCCACTTCTACACAAGAGGACTCAGACCAAATGAGCTACCAGCTCCAGGACATGCACTTAGAGGAAGTCTCTACACCAGTGGTACCTCAAGGAGAAATGACAAGAAGCAGATCAAGGGCACTCTTCCACAAATTCAGCTTATGGGTCGACAAGCTCCTAGAGGAAGATCATCTAAGGACAATGGGCCAAAAGAGCAAAGTAAAGTCCAAAGGCTTCTCAACAACACAAGGAACATCAGAGACTTGGGCTTTAGTGGCAAGAGAGGTCAGGGCCCAAAGATTTGTAACCCTACTCCAAGTCGAAGACTAGGAGCAAAGCGCGTGCATGCCACAAGGATGGCCACCTTCCATTTCTTGGCCGTGAGGTAAGTTAAGGTAAGTTTCAATTCAAATATATGCCTCTTTCTGTTTTGCAGGGTAGGATCTAGATGGTTTACATTTTTGAGTCAAAGACATTTTAGGAATATGTCATTTTTCGGTTATGCACTTTTGTATATTTTCAATTTGTGCACTTTTGTAAACTTTTTTTTCTTCTTTGAGAGTACCCTAGAAGGTCAAGCTGTCGAGCATATTAATAAGACTCCTTCCAGCATTGTAGTTTGACAACCTTTTTGATATTAATAAAGTAAAACTTTCTTCCAACAAGTTTTCTCTCTAAGAATCTTGTGCGCTTAGAACCTAGTTGAGACCAGCCCTCCTAGCTCTAAGTTTGTGATTTATCACAAGGTTCATCACCCCTCGTGTGGTTCACTTAACCCCTCCATCGAATACCAACCCAAAAACCCCTATCCAAGAAGTCTAAGGTCGAGTTTCTCACCTTACCTTCTCCAAACAGCCCACACGCATAT
>CM032156.1:31096764-31264599 GCA_018901935.1 Pugionium cornutum
TCGGGCAGCTAAAATGATTACTTTAAATTGATCATTGGTGTTAATGGAGTAAAGGCTTATAAATAAAGCATAATGCATGGCATCTTGGAATTTGGGATAGATTGGATTACTTGGATGATTTGTCGTTGCTAGTTATGTCTCAAACTTTATCATAATATAGAAAATTGAGCTAGCTTAACGTGGGCATGTGATTCGTGTCATTCGGAACTCTAAATAAAAAGTTACTGACGATTTAGAACGGATCTGTCAAGTTGATCGGGCATTTAAAGTGATCATTCTAAACTGGTCAGTGGTGCTCATTAAGTAAATGCTTATAAATGAAGCATAATGCATGACATCACGCAGTTTGGGATAGATTGGATTACTTGGACGTTTTGTCGTATCTAGTTCTGTCTCTAGTTTTGTCACAATATAGAAAATTAAACTAGCTTAATGTGGGCATTGGATTGGTGTCATTTGGAGCAATAAATCCAAAATTATTGACGATTTAGTGCAGACATGAAAAGTTGATCAGCCAGTTAAAACGATCATTTCAAATTTATAATTGGTGCTCATTGAGTAAAAGCTAATAAATGAAAAATATTGCATGGCATCACGCAGTTTGGGATGGTTGGGTTACTTGGACGCTTTGTCGTATCTATTTTTGTCTCAAATTTTATCACAATATAGAAAATTGAGCTAGCATAACGTGAGCACTGGATCGTGTCATTTTGAGCTATAAATCAAAGGTTACGGATGATTTTGATACAAGACTTGAATCAAGGCCGCACCACTCGCGGGCTGGTTGGAGAAGATTAGGCGAGAAGCTCGGCCTTAGGCTTCTAAGGTATGGTTTTCTTGTGGGTATTGGGTGATGGGGTGAGGTGAGCCACACGAGGGATGGAAAGCCTTCTAGGGTCGATCCAAAAAGAAAAGGAAAGAATACAAAAATGCATAAAGGAAAGATTACAAAAGGGAATAACCGAAAAAAGAAATCTAGTTAAATGTTCTTGACTCAATAAATAGAAAACTACTAATTCCTGCCCTGCAAAACAGAAAAGGCTAGTATATAATCAATAAATAGAAAAGGCTACTAATTCCGTCTGTAGAGCTGGCCGAGTTGAGATCGGAGCCGGCCAGATCGATTTGTGGGCTGGTGGAGTCACCAGCTGGTTCGGCGGTGTTAGTCACGTCACCGCCAGTTGGGCAGGAGGTTTGGGCCTCTCCTCCAGAGAAGTTGGTCGGCCCGGCCCGGCTGATCGTAGGGCCAGCGGTACTGCTTGGCCCGGCAGATGCGCCAAATGGCCCGACTTTCTCGGGCAAGCCTTCTGGTCGGCCATTTTGGTCTTTTGGCCGGCGAGACGATCTGGTGTCCTCATCATCCCCTCCCCTTCAGTAGGTTTTGATCTGAAAACTGGTTCATCTGCAAGGAAAGGAGCTAAATCAGTCACATTCAATGTGTTAGACACATTAAACTCACCTAGAAGTTCAAGCAGGTAGGCGTTGTTGTTGATCCTCTCCAGCACTCTGAATGGTCCATCTCCTCTGTGGGCCAGCTTGGAACTCCTTAGGTTGGGGAATCTCTCTTGCCGTAGGTATAGCCACACCCAATCACCTGGTTGGAAGATCATTTCCCATCTACTCTTGTTGGCATGAGTCAGTACTGCCCGGTCCTTTTCTCCACGTTCTCTGCTACCTTCTGGTGCAATCTCTTGATGAATTCTGCCTTATATGCTCCATAGAGGTTGGTCAATTCTGCTGGTGGGCAGTGGTGTTTGCTCCAAAGGCGCTTGAGGGTTGAAGCCGTAGACCACTTCAAAAGGGGTCTTCTTTGTGGCTGAATGCACAGCTCGATTTGTAAGCAAACTCAATGAATGGCGGCACTCCACCCATGTATTGAGGTTCTTCCCAAGTGTGGTCCTGAGAAGAGTTGACAATGTCCGGTTGACCACTTAAGCTTGGCCATCGGTTTGGGGGTGGCATGTGGTAGAGAAGAGCAGCTTCGTGCCTAGATTTCTCGAGAGTGTCCTCCAGAAGTGGCTGAGGAATTTGGTGTCTCTTCTGACACGATTGTCCTTGTCACTCCATGAAGTCATACTACCTCCCTGAAGAACAGTTCTGCCGTTTGCGTAGCATCATTAACATTGGCACACGGTATAAAATGTGCCATCTTAGAAAATCGGTCAACCACTACAAAGATAACATCTTTGTGGTTGATCTTGGGCAGACCTAGAACGAAGTCCATGGAGATTTCTACCCATGGATGTGTAGGTATGGCAGAGGGAGATACAATCCATGAGGGTGCACTCGGGACTTCGCATTCTTGCAAGTGATGCACTAATGAGGACATCAGATCATCTGGCCAGCCAGAAGACCAAAATGGCCGACCAGAAGGCTTGCTCGAGACAGCCAGGCCATTTGGCCCGTCTGCCGGGCCAAGCGGTACTACCGGCCCTATGATCAGCCGGGCTGGGCCGACCAACTTCTCCAGCAGAGAGGCCCAAACCTCCGGCCCAACTGGCGGCGACGTGAACAACACCGCCATCCCAACTGGTGACGCCCAGGCTCCCAAATTGATCTGTCCGGCTCCGATCTCAATTCGGCCAGCTCCACGCACAATCCAGCTGGCTCAAGCGATACCACCACCATTTCCACCTCTACACAAGGAGACTCAGATCAACTCAGCTACCAGATTCAAGGCATGAACCTAGATGAAGTCTCTACACCAGTGGTGCCACCAGGAGCCATGACAAGGAGCAGAACAAGGGCACTCTTCCACAAGTTCAGCTTGTGGGTAGAAAAGCTCCACGAAGGCCAACGAAAAGGAGCATTGGGCCAAGAGTACAAGGAAGAATCTAAGGGCTTCTCAACATCTCAAGGGACTTCAGATACTTGGGCTCTCGTGTCAAAAGAGGTCAAGGCCCAACATTTCGTAATCTTACTCCAAGTTGAAGACTAGGAGCTAGGAGCGTGCAAGCCACAAGGTCGACCACCTTCCATTTCTTGGCCGAAAAGTAAGAAAGGTAAGTTTTCAATTATATACTTGCCTTCTCTATTTTGCAGGGTAGGAATTAGTAGTTTTCCATTTATTGAGTCAAGAACAATTTAGGTAGTTGTCCTTTTTCGGTTACTTGCTTTTTGTAATTTTCCTTATGCACTTTTGTATCTTTTCCATTTTTATTTTGGCTCGACCCTAGAGGGTCAAAGCTGCCAAGCATATTACTAAGGATCTTTCAGCATTGAATTTTGACAACTTTTTGATTATTAATAAGTTGAGTACTTTTTTGTATGAGTTTTTCTCCTAAAACTCTCTTTCTTAGAACCCTAGTTGAGACCAGCCCTCCTAGCTTCTAAGTTATGATTTATCACGAGGTTCATCACCCCTCATGTGGTTCACTTCACCCAACCACCCAATACCCATGAGAAAGCCCCTATCCAGAAGACTAAGGCCGAGTTTCTCGCCTAGTCTTCTCTAACCAGCCGCGAGTGTTACGGCCTTGATTCAAGGCTTGTATCATTTTGGTATCAGAGTTTAAGCTCCTAAAACCAGGTTGTTTCTATCTTTTACTTTAGTCTTATTTCCAGTTCGTGCATTAGTTTAAGTTATTCAAAAAAATCAAAAAAATAACACATAAAAATCAAACCGAGTGCATCTAGCTCATACGTGCATCACTACGGTCTAAATTCATCCTTTTCCTTGCAACTTTGTTTTTTCCTTTTTGTTTAATCATATTTTCCATTATTATTTAAGTTAAATCAAAAACAAAAAAAAAAGAAACAGGAAAATCAAGAAAAATCGACCAAAAAAAAATCTAGGAGATTGCACCATTAATTGCTAAGATTTGCATCATTAATTACTATATTTGTTCCTTTTTTCTACTTTCCTTTTATTTGAGTCTTCTCCTATTATAAAAGAAAACTCTCCTAAAGAATTCTTAGGAGCAACTAACCTTGTTTTCTTCTTGTAGCATACGATGGCTGAAGGAGGAAATCAAGACGCAACCGAGGCCATGATGGTGGTTCACCACTCTCCAAACACAACTCGCATCAATCTGCAAGAGGCTGGAGCGTGTGGAGAAACCGGTGAGATTCCAGGCCATAAGGAACGTGAGGGCTGTCCAAGACCCTGCTGAAGGGTCCTAATCACCCAAGGACACGGCCAAAACAAGAGGAACCTCAGCCGGATGGAGATGAGGGCCAACAGCCTCATGGCTATCACCCTAGACCGAGAGGACCTCCACGGCAACCAGAAGCAGAGGGCAATGGCTACGAGCCCTATGGTCATCACCAGAGACCAAGGATGCCCCCTAGATATCATGAGGATGTAGATTACTACACATACAATCAGGTAAACAGTCATGATGTGAAGCTAACACCTCCTAGTTTTGCCGGAAAAGTAGACCCCAAGGCCTATCTAGATTGGGAAAGGAGAATGGATCACAACCAACCAGGCCCTAGGAGAGTCTCCATGGCAGTAGCACAACTCATGGATAATGCCCTCATCTGGTGGGATCATGAGGCTTCAGACCGTAGGAGAAGGAGATTGAGACCCGTAGATTCTTGGGTCGACATGAAGGATCTCATGAGACAAAGGTGTGTCCCACCTTATTTCTATAGAGATTTGCAACAGCGTTTTCGTACTCTTAAGCAGGGCACAAGATCAGTAGAGGAGTACTATGAGGAGTTTGGGAGGCTAAGGAACAGGCTGGAGCTCAATGACGATGAAGGAGCATTGATGGCTCAGTTCTTGGATGGATTGCAAGAAAGAATAAGCCACAAAGTGGAGAGACAAATCTACAATGATTTCAAGGACTTGTTCCACCTCTCTGTCCAGGCTGAACAGCACATCAAGCGTAAGAGCCAAGACATACGCAACAAACCTAAGACGCCTTGGGCACCAAGCAATAGCACCAAGCCCGTAGACAAAGGCAAGAGCATAGAGATAGAATCACGGTTCAAGAGCAAGCCTCCTGAACGGTTCAAGAGTAAGTCTTCTAACCCTCAGAGATCACGTGATATCACTTGCTTTAAGTGTAGGGGTCGCGGTCACATCTCAAGGGACTGACCAAAGAACTGGGTCATGCTGATCACGGAAGCTGGAGAATATGAGTCTCAAAATGAAGAGGACTTCAAACCAGAAGCAGAATACGGAGACATAGAGTACCCTGATGTGGGAGAAGTACTGGTCACTAGACGCATCCTCAGTGCAATGGTAGATCCCTCCGAGACCATTCAAAAGGAGATCATCTTCCACAGCCAGTGCACCATCAAGGGCAAGGTATGTAACCTCATCATAGATGGTGGTTCTGATACTAATGTGGCTAGTTCATATATGGTTGATAAGTTAGGTATAGAGAAGACAAAGCACCCCCGTCCATATCGACTGAGATGGCTAGATGACAAGGTGGACGTCAAGATCCATGAGCAAGTAACTGTGCCATTCAGTGCGGGCAGATACCAAGACCAGGTAGTTTGTGACGTGAAACCCATGCAAACTGGTCATCTTCTTCTAGGAAGACCATGGAAGTTCGACAAGGAGACAAGGCATTATGGCTGGACCAATCTATACAAATTTGTGCACGATAAGAGAAAGGTCAGCCTAGCACCTCACACCTGCCCAGGTACACGAGTTACAACAACAAATGAGTAAGGAAAAGAAACTCATTAAATCTAATTTTCTCATTCAACCGAGTCATGTCCGGAGAGCTTTAGCCTCAAAGGACTTAATGTTACTAATGGTTTTTAAAGAAATTTTGAGTGTAGAAAAGGAACAGGTGGAGCTACCTCCTGAAGTAGCAGCCCTCCTGATGAGGACATCAGGTCGTACATCCAGCCAGGAGACCAGACTGGCCGACCAGGAAGCTTGCCCGAGACAGCAGGACCATCTGGCGCGCCTGCCGGACCAGACAGTACCGCCGGACCCTCGACCTATAGGACCAGACCGGTCAACATTGCCGGCGGAGAGGCCCAAGCTTCCGGCACACTTGGTGTGGACGTGGATGACACCGCCGGTCCCTCTGATGACACTGCCGACTCCGGGATCAACTTGGCCGGTCCTGAAGTCATTCCGGCCAGTACCGCGCACAATCCAGCTGGTACAGCTGATCCAGCCGAGTACACGCGCACTTCCACTTCTACACAAGAGGACTCGGACCAAATGAGCTACCAGCTCCACGACATGCACTTAGAGGAAGTCTCAACACCAGTGGTACCTCAAGGAGCAATGACAAGAAGCAGATCAATGGCACTCTTCCACAAATTCAGCCTATAGGTCGACAAGCTCCTGAGGAAGATCGACTAAGGACAATGGGCCAAAAGTACAAAGAAGAGTCCAATAGCTTCTCAACAACACAAGGGACATCAGAGACTTGGGCTTTAGTGGCAAGAGAGGTCAGGGCCCAAAGATTATTAACCCTACTCCAAGTCAAAGACTAGGAGCAAGGCGCGTGCATGCCACAAGGACGGCCACCTTCCATTTCTTGGCCATGAGGTGAGTTAAGGTAAGTTTACATTCGAATATATGCCTCTTTCTGTTTTGCAGGGTAGGATTTAGTTGCTTTACATTTTTGAGTCAAGAACATTTTAGGAATAGGTCCTTTTTCGGTTATACACTTTTGTATCTTTTCCTTTTGTGCACTTTTGTAAACTTTCCTTTTCTTTATTTGTGTCGACCCTAGAAGGTCAAGCTGTCGAGCATATTAATAAGGCTCCTTCCAGCATTGTAGTTCGACAACCTTTTTGCTAATTAATAAAGATCGAATTTTCTTTACAAGTTATTCTCTCAAAGAAGCTTGTGCGCTTAGAACCTAGTTGAGACCAGCCCTCCTAGCTCTAAGTTTGTGATTTATCACGAGGTTCATCACACCTTGTGTGGTTCACTTCACCCTTCCATCTTTTACAACCCAGAAAACCCCCATTCAGAAGTCTAAGGTTGAGTTTCTCACCTAATCTTCTACAAACAGCCCACACGCTTACATCCTTGAATCAAGGCTTGTATCATTTTGGTATCAGAGCTTAAAGCTCCTAAACCAGGTTGTTTCTATCCTTTTGCTTGTCTTGTTTTTAGTTCTTGCATTTGTTTAAGTCGCATTCAAGAAAAATAAAAAAACAACATCAAACTCCAAACCGAGTGCATCTAGCCTCCTACGTGTATCACTAGGGTTTAGATTCACTTTTGCATTGCCATTCACGTTTTCCTTTTTGTTTAATTCATATTTCCATTAATTTTAAGTTAAATTAAAAAGAAAAGAAAAGAAAAGAAAAAGGAAAGAAAAGAGAATAGGAAAATACCCAAGATATTTCGAATTGGACAGCTAGCACAAGTTGTCTAGGAAGTTTCCTTTTTCTTGTAGTCGAATTTCCTTTCCTTAGGATTTTTCCTTTTTGCATTTTTTCAAACCCCATATAAAAAGAAAACCCTCCTAATAATTTAGGGGCACCCTAATTTGTCTTCTTTCTTTGTAGCACACCATGGGAGAAGAGAATAGAGACGCAGCCGAAGCCATGATGGCCATGTTCACCACACTCCAAACACAACTCGCATCCATAGGCGAGAGGTTGGAGCGCGTGGAAAGACCAGTAAGATTCCAGGCCATAAGGCACGTGAGAGCTGAGCAAGACCGTCCTGAGGGTCCTGAGTACCTTAGGACACGGCACGAACAGGAGGAACCCCAGCCAGATGGAGATGAGGACACACAACCTCATAACTATCACCATAGACCGAGAGGACCTCCAGGGCAACCAGAGGCAGAAGATGATGGCTTTGAGCCATATGGTCTTCACCAGAGACCCAGAATGCCTCCTAGACGTCATGAGGATGGAGATGAACACACCTACAACCGGGTAATTCATCCTGATGTTAAACTAACTCCTCCAAGTTTTGCAGGAAAAGTAGACCCCGAGGCTTACCTAGATTGGGAGAAGCGAATGGATCATATCTTTGATCACTACAACCAACCAGGACCTAGGAGAGTCTCAATTGCAGTAGCACAAATCACGGACAATGCCCTCATCTGGTGGGATCGTGAGGTATCTGACAGAAGGAGGAAGAGAATGAGACCCGTAGATTCATGGGTCGACATGAAAGACCTCATGCGACAAAGGTTTGTTCCACCTTACTTTCATAGAGATTTGCAACGTCGTTTTCGTACTCTTAAGCAGGGTACCAGATCGGTAGAGGAGTACTATGAAGAGTTCGAGAAGTTAAGGAACAGATTGGAGCTCAATGATAATGAAGAAGCATTGATGGCACAATTCTTGGGTGGACTCCAAGAAAGGATCAGCTGCAAGGTGGAAAGGCAAATCTACAATGACTTCAAAGACTTGTTCCACCTATCTGTGCAAGCTGAGCAGCACATCAAACGTAAGAGTCAAGACATCCGCAGCAAGCCTAAGACACCTTGGGCACCAAGCAACATGCCTAAGACCGTAGACAAAGGCAAAAGCGTAGAGATCGAGTCAAGGTTCAAGAGCAAGCCTCCTGAACCCACCCGTGACCAGCGAGAGCCTGGTAAGTCTTCTAACCCTCAAAGATCGCGTGACATAACTTGTTTCAAGTGTAGGGGGCGTGGACACATCTCAAGGGAGTGCCCAAACAACCGAGTCATGCTGATTACGGAGGCAGGAGAATATGAGTCCCAAGATGAAGAGGACTATGAACCAGAAGGAGAGTACGGTGACATTGAGTACCCTGATGTGGGGAAAGTGCTGGTCACTAGACGTATCCTCAGTGCAATGGTGGATCCTTCAGAGACCATCCAAAGGGAGAACATCTTCCACAGCTGTTGCACCATCAAGGGAAAGGTATGTAACCTCATCATAGAAGGTGGTTCTTGCACTAAAGTTGCTAGTGCATATATGTTTGATAAGCTAGGTCTAGAGAGGACATGGCATCCTCGACCCTATAGACTGAGATGGCTCGATGACAAAGTGGAGCTCAAGATTCATGAGCAAGTCAATATGCCGTTCAGTGTGGGCAAGTACCAAGACCAAGTCGTGTGCAACGTGGTGCCCATGCAAGCTGGCCATCTTCTACTAGGAAGACCATGGCAGTTTGACAAAGAGACCAGGCATGATGGCCGAACCAATCTCTACACCTTCGTGCATGACAAGAGAAAGGTCAGCCTAGCTCCTCTTACACCTGCCCAAGTACATGAGCTACAACTCCTAATGAGTAAGGAAAAGAAACTTATCAAGTCTAATTTTCTTATTCAACCAAGTCATATCCGGAGAGCTTTAGCCTCGAAGGATTTAATGTTACTAATGGTTTTCAAGGAAGTGTTGAGTATAGAACAGGGACAGGTAGAGCTACCTCCTGAAGTGGCAACTCTCCTCAACAAATTCCAGGATGTATTTCCAGAGGAGATACCAGCAGGCTTGCCTCCTTTACGTGGCATAGAACACCAGATTGATCTAGTGCCCGGAGCAGCCCTGCCCAACCAGCCAGCCTACCGGATGAGTCCAGAGGAGTCCAAGGAGCTTGAGAAGCAAGTCAAGGAGCTCCTGGAGAAGGGATATGTTCGAGAGAGCCTCAGTCCATGTGCTGTACCAGTGCTACTAGTGCCCAAGAAGGATGGGACTTGGCGCATGTGCGTGGACTGCCGAGCAATCAACAACATCACAGTCAAGTATAGGCATCCAATACCACGACTGGATGACATGCTAGATGAGCTGAGTGGAGCCACGGTCTTCTCCAAGATAGACCTCAAAAGTGGATACCACCAGGTAAGAATGAAGGAAGGTAATGAGTGGAAAACCGCTTTCAAGACAAAGCAAGGACTCTATGAGTGGACAGTCATGCCATTTGGCTTGACTAATGCCGCAAGCACCTTCATGCGCCTTATGAACCAAGTTCTTAGGGCGTACATCAGTAAGTTCATAGTAGTTTACTTTGATGACATTTTGGTTTATAGTAAGTGCCTACGGGAACACCTCACACATCTTGAGATGGTACTTAAAACCCTTCGACAAGAAGAGCTTTATGCCAATCTAAAGAAGTGCACCTTTTGTACTGATAAGCTTGTCTTTTTAGGTTTTGTTGTGAGTTCACCGGGTCTACAGGTTGATGAAGAGAAGATTCGAGCCATACAAGAATGGCCAACACCAGGAAACATCAGCCAAGTAAGGAGCTTCCACGGACTGGCCAGCTTCTATAGGAGATTCGCGCCCAACTTCAGCAGTATTGCCTCACCATTGACGGCAGTAGTGAAGAAGAACGTGGGATTCAGCTGGGGAGAAGCTCAGGAGAAGGTATTCCAGGCCTTGAAGGACAGCCTTACACACGCACCAGTGTTAGTCCTTCCCGACTTCAACAAGATGTTTGAAGTGGAGTGTGATGCCTCTGGAATAGGCATAGGAGCAGTGCTAACCCAAGGAGGGAGGCCAGTGGCATACTTCAGTGAGAAGCTAGGTGGTGCCTCACTGAACTACCCCACTTATGACAAGGAGCTTTATGCCCTTGTCCGAGCATTGGAGACTTGGCAGCACTACTTGCTGTCCAAGGAGTTTGTGATCCACACTGATCACGAGACTCTCAAACACCTCAGAGGGCAAACCAATCTCAAGAGGAGACATGCCAGGTGGATGGAGTTCATAGAGACCTTCCCGTACATCATCAAGTACAAGAAGGGCAAAGATAATGTGGTAGCCGATGCACTATCAAGGAGGTTTGCCTTGATATCAACCATGGAGGCAATGTCAATGATGCCACATAAACAGCTGAGGTGTTCTTCAGGGAGATAGTACGGCTTCATGGAGTGCCAAGGACCATCGTATCAGACAGGGACACCAAGTTCCTTAGCCATTTTTGGAGGACCCTTTGCAGAAAGCAAGGCACGAAGCTACTCTTCTCTACCACTTGCCATCCTCAAACCGATGGCCAAACTGAAGTTGTCAACAGGACACTATCAACCCTTCTCAGGACTACACTAGGGAAGAACCTAAAGACTTGGGTGGAGTGCCTGCCATTCATTGAGTTCGCTTACAACCGAGCCGTGCACTCAGCAACCAAGAAGACACCATTTGAAGTGGTATAAAGCTTCAACCCTCTCACCCCATTGGAGCAAACGCCACTGCCACCAGCTGAGATGACCAACCTCAACGGAGCATCCAAAGCAGAGTTCATAAGGAGGTTACACCAGAAGGTAGCAGAGAACTTGGAGAAGAGGATCGGACAGTATGTGACTCATGCCAACAAGGGAAGAAGGGAGGTGATCTTTCAACCAGGCGATTTGGTGTGGCTACACCTACGGCAGGAGAGGTTCCCAAACCTAAGGAGTTCCAAGCTAGCACCAAGAGGAGATGGACCATTCAGAGTGCTCGAGAGGATCAACAACAACGCCTACCGGATCAAGCTTCCAGGTGAGTTTAATGTGTCCAATACGTTTAATGTTACTGACTTGGCCCCTTTCTGATGAGGACAACAGGTCCTACATCCAGCCAGGAGACCAGACTGGCCGACCAGGAAGCTTGCCCGAGACAGCAGGACCATCTGGCGCGCCTGCCGGACCAGACAGTACCGCCGGACCCTCGACCTATAGGACCAGAACAGTCAACATTGCCGGCGGAGAGGCCCAAGCTTCTGGCACACTTGGTGGGGACGTGGATGACACCGCCGGTCCCTCTGATAATACCGCCGACTCCGGGATCAACTTGGCTGGTCCTGAAGTCATTCCGGCCAGTACCGCGCACAATCCAGCCGGTACAGCCGATCCAGCCGAGTACACGCGCACTTCCACTTCTACACAAGAGGACTCGGACCAAATGAGCTACCAGCTCCAGGACATGCACTTAGAGGAAGTCTCAACACCAGTGGTACCTCAAGGAGCAATGACAAGAAGCAGATCAAGGGCACTCTTCCACAAATTCAGCCTATGGGTCGACAAGCTCCTAGAGGAAGATCGACTAAGGACAATGGGCCAAAAGTACAAAGAAGAGTCCAATAGCTTCTCAACAACACAAGGGACATCAGAGACTTGGGCTTTAGTGGCAAGAGAGGTCAGGGCCCAAAGATTCTTATCCCTACTCCAAGTCAAAGACTAGGAGCAAGGCGCGTGCATGCCACAAGGACGGCCACCTTCCATTTCTTGGCCGTGAGGTGAGTTAAGGTAAGTTTACATTCGAATATATGCCTCTTTCTGTTTTGCAGGGTAGGATCTAGTTGCTTTACATTTTTGAGTCAAGAACATTTTAGGAATAGGTCCTTTTTCGGTTATACACTTTTGTATCTTTTCCTTTTGTGCACTTTTGTAAACTTTCCTTTTCTTTATTTGTGTTGACCCTAGAAGGTCAAGCTGTCGAGCATATTAATAAGGCTCCATCCAGCATTGTAGTTCGACAACCTTTGGCTAATTAATAAAGATCGAATTTTCATTACAAGTTATTCTCTCAAAGAAGCTTGTGCGCTTAGAACCTAGTTGAGACCAGCCCTCCTAGCTCTAAGTTTGTGATTTATCACGAGGTTCATCACACCTCGTGTGGTTCACTTCACCCTTCCATCTTTTACCAACCAGAAAATCCCCATCCAGAAGTCTAAGATTGAGTTTCTCACCTAATCTTCTACAAACAGCCCACGCGCTTACATCCTTGAATCAAGGCTTGTATCACCTCCTCAACAAGTTCCAGGATGTATTCCCTGAGGAGATACCAGCAGGCTTGCCTCCCTTATGCGGCATAGAGCATCGGATCGACCTCCTACCCGGAGCAGCCTTGCCCAATCAGCCAGCCTACTGGATGAGTCCAAGGGAGTCCAAAGAGCTTGGGAAGCAGGTTAAGGAGCTCCTGGAGAATGGCTATGTTCGAGAAAGCCTTAGTCCATGTGCCGTACCAGTGTTGCTTGTCCCAAGAAGGATGGGAATTGGTGAATGTGCGTAGACTGCCGAGCCATCAACAACATCACAGTCAAGTACTGGCACCCTATACCACGGCTGGATGACAAGCTGGATGAGCTGAGTGGAGCCACAGTCTTCTCTAAGATAGACATAAAGAGTGGATATGAGCAGGTCAGAATGAAAGAGGGTGATGAGTGGAACACTGCTTTGATATCAAGTACAAGAAAGGCAAGGATAATGTGGTAGCCGATGCACTATCAAGGAGGTTTGCTTTGATATCTACAATGGAAGCAAAGGTCTTAGGATTTGAGCACATCAATGACTTGTATAAGGATGACCTGACATTGCTGAAAGCTACAAGGAGTGTGGCACAGGGAGTCATGGCAAGTTCTAAATCCATGACGGGTTCTTGTTCCGGGAGAGAAGTCTGTGCATACCACAAGGATCTGTATGAGAGCTTATCACCCAAGAAGCTCATGGAGGAGGTCTTATGGGCCACTTTGGTGTTGACAAGACACTAGCAGTGGTCAAGGAGGACTTCTATTTGGTACACATCAAGAGGTCAGTAGAAGCCCATTGTGCAAGGTGGGCATTGGATTCGTGTCATTCTGAGGTATAAATCAAAATATACGGACGATTTAGTGCGGACATGTAAAGTTGAGTGGCCAGTTAAAGTGATCATTCAAAACAGATGATTGGTGCTCATTAAGTAAAGGCTTATAAATGAAGCATAAAGCATGGCATCAAGTAGTTTGGATAGATTGGATAACTTGGACGCTTTGTCATCTCTTATTTTGTAACAAATTTTGTCAAAATATAGAAAATTGAGCTAGCTTAACATAGGCATTGGATTTGTGTCATTCTGAGCTCTAAATCCAAAGTTACGGACATGTCAAGTTGATCGGCCAATTAAAATAATCATTCTAGGGTGATCATTGGTGTTCATTGAGTAAAGCCTTATAAATGAAGAATAATGCATGGCATCAAGCAGTTTGGGATGGAGTGGATTACTTATACGGTTTGTTGTATCTATTTATGTCTCAAATTTTGTCACAATATAGAAAATTGAGCTAGCTTGACGTGGGCATTGGATTCTTGTCATTCCGAGATCTAAATAAAAATTTACAAACGATTTAATGCGGATATTTCAAGTTGATCGGCCAGTTAAAGTGATCAATCAAAACTGATCATTGGTGCTCATTGAGTAAAGGCTTATAAATTAAGTATAATGCATGGCATCACGTAGTTTGGGATAGATTGGATTACCTTGATTCTTTGTCGTATCTAGTTCTATTTCAAATTTTGTCACAATATATAAAATTGAACTAGCTTGACCTGAGAAATGGATTTCTGTCATTTTGAGATCTAAATCAAAAGTTATGGATGATTTAGTGCGGACATGTCAAGTTGATCGACTAGTTAAAGTGATCTATCTAAACTGATCATTTGTGCTCATTGAGTAAGGGCTTATAAATGGAGCATAATACATGGCACCACGCAGTTTGGGATAGATTGGATTACTTGGATGCTTTGTCGTATCCTGTCATGTCTCAAATATTGTCACAATATGGAAAATTGAAGTAGCATAATGTGGGCAATTGCTTCGTGTCATTCTGAGCTATAAATCAAAAGTTATGAACGATATACTATAGACATGTCAAATTGATCGGCTAGTTAAAATGATCATTCTAAACTGATCGCTTGTGCTTATTGAGTAGAAGCTTATAAATGAAGAATAATGCATGGCATCACACAGTTTGGGATGGACTGGATTACTTGAGCGCTTTGTCGTATCTATTGATGTGTCAAATTTGGTCACAATATAGAAAATTGAGATAGATTAAAGTGGGCATTGGATTCGTGTCAATTTGAGCTCTAAATCAAAAGTTACGGACGATTTAGTTCGGACATGTCAAGTTGAGTGGCCAGTTCAAGTGATCATTCAAAACAGATCATTGGTGCACATTTAGTAAAGGCATATAAATGAAGCATAAAGCATGGCATCAAGTAGTTTGGCTAGATTGGATAACTTGGACGCTTTACCGTCTATTATTTTGTAACAAATTTTGTCAAAATATTGAAAATCGAGCTAGATTAACATGGGCATTGGAGTTGTGTCATTCTGAGCTCTAAATCAAAAGTTACGGACATATCAAGTTGATTGGCCAGTTAAAATAATCATTTTAGACTGATTACTGGTGTTCATTGAGTAAAGGCTTATCAATGAACAATGCATGGCATCACGCAGTTTGGGATGGAGTGGATTACTTGGATGGTTTGTTGTATCTATTTATGTCTCAAATTTTATCACAATATAGAAAATTGAGCTAGCTTGATGTGGGCATTGGATTGTTGTCATTACGAGATCTAAATCAAAAGTTACAAATGATTAAATGGGGATATGTCAAATTGATCGGCCAGCTAAAATGATCAATTGGTGCTCATTGAGTAAAGGCTTATAAATAACGTATACTGCATGTCATCACGTAGTTCGGGATAGATTGGATTACTTGGATGCTTTATAGTATCTAGTTCTGTTTCAAATTTTGTCACAATATATAAAATTGAACTGGATTGATGTGAGCATTGGATTTTTGTCATTTTGAGTTCTAAATCAAAACTTACGGATGATTTAGTGCGGACATGTCAAGTTGATCGACTTGTTAAAGTGATCTATCTAAACTGATCATTGGTGCTCATTGAGTAAAGGATTATAAATGGAGAATAATGCATGGCATCACGCAGTTTAGGATAGATTGGATTACTTGGACGCTTTGTAATATCCTGTCTTGTCTAAATATTGTCACAATATAGAAAATTGAACTAGGTGGGCAATTGATTCGTGTCATTCTGAGCTATAAATCAAAAGTTATGGATGATATACTGTAGACATGTCAAATTGAACGGCTAGTTAAAATGATCATTCTAAACTGATCGCTTGTGCTTATTGAGTAGAAGCTTATAAATGAAGAATAATGCAAGGCATCACGCAGTTTGGGATGGACTGGATTACTTGGACGCTTTGTCGTATCTATTCATGTTTCAAATTTTGTCACAATAGAGAAAATTTAGCTAGATTAAAGTGGTCATTGGATTCGTGTCAATTTGAGTTCTAAATCAAAAGTTACAGACGTTTTAGTGCAGACATGTCAAGTTGAGTGGCCTGTTCAAGTGATCATTCAAAACAGATCATTGGTGCTCATTAAGTAAAGGCTTATAAATGAAGCATAAAGCATGGCATCAGGTAGTTTGGATAGATTGGATAACGTGGACGCTTTATTGTCTATTATTTTGTAACAAATTTTGTCAAAATGTAGAAAATTGAGCTAGCTTAACGTGGTCATTGGATTTGTGTCATTCTGAGCTCCAAATCAAAAGCTACAGACATATCAAGTTGATCGGCCAGTTAAAATAATCTTTCTAGACTGATCATTGGTGTTCATTGAGTAAATACTTATAAATGAAGAATAATGAATGGCATCACGCAGTTTGGGATGCAGTGGATTACTTGGACGGTTTGTTGTATCTATTTATGTCTCAAATTTTGTCTTAATATAGAAAATTGAGCTAGCTTGACGCTGGCATTGGATTCTTGTCATTCGGAGATCTAAATCAAAATTTACAAACGATTTAATGTGGATATGTCAAGTTGATAGGCCAGCTAAAATGATCAATCTAAGCTGGTCATTGGTCTCATTGAGTAAAGGCTTATAAATAAGGTATAATGCATAGCATCACATAGTTTGGGATAGATTGGATTACTTGGATGCTTTGTCGTATCTAGTTATGTTTCCAATTTTGTCACAATATATAAAATTGAACTAGCTTGACGTGAGAATTGGATTTTTGTCATTTTGAGTTCTAAATCAAAAGTTACCGATGATTTAGTGCGGACATGTCAAGTTGATCAACTAGTTTAAGTGATCTATCTAAACTGATCATTGGTTGTCATTGAGTAAAGGATTATAAATGGAGTATAATGCATGGCATCACGCAGTTTTGGATAGATTGGATTACTTGGACGATTTGTCGTATCCTGTCCTATCTCAAATATTGTCACAATATAGAAAATTGAACTAGCATAATGTGGGCAATTGATTCGCTACATTCAAAGCTGTAAATCAAAAGTTATGGACTATCTACCGAAGACATGTCAAATTGATTGGCCAGTTAAAATGAGCATTCTAAACTGATCACTTGTGCTTATTGAGTAAAAGCTTATAAATGAAGAATTATGTATGGCATCACGCACTTTGGGATGGACTGGATTACTTGGACGCTTTGTTGTATCTATTGATGTGTCAAATTTGGTCACAATATAGAAAATTGAGATAGATTAAAGTGGGCATTGGATTCGTGTTATTTTGAGCTCTAAATCAAAAGTTACGGACGATTTAGTTCGGACATGTCAAGTTGAGTGGCCAGTTCAAGTGATCATTCAAAACAGATCATTGGTGCACATTAAGTAAATGCATATAAATGAAGCATAAAACATGGAATCAAGTAGTTTTGCTAGATTGGATAACTTGGACGCTTTACCGTCTCTTGTTTTGTAACAAATTTTGTCAAAATATTGAAAATCGAGCTAGATTAACGTGGGCATTGGAATTGTGTCATTATGAGCTGTAAATCAAAAGTTACGTACATATCAAGTTGATCGGCCAGTTAAAATAATCATTCTAGACTGATTGCTGGTGTTCATTGAGTAAAGGCTTATCAATGAATAATGCATCGCATCACGCAGTTTGGGATGGAGTGGGTTTCTTGGATTGTTTGTTGTATCTATTTATGTCTCAAATTTTGTCACAATATAGAAAATTGAGCTAGCTTGATGTGGGCATTGGATTCTTGTCATTACGAGATCTAAATCAAAAGTTACAAACGATTAAATAGGGATATGTCAAATTGATCGGCCAGCAAAAATGATCAATCAAAACTGATCGTTGGTGCTCATTGAGTAAAGGCTTATAAATAACGTATAATGCATGCCATCATGTAGTTCAGGATAGATTGGATTACTTGGATGCTTTGTAGTATCTAGTTCTGTTTCAAATTTTGTCATAATATATAAAATTGAACTAGATTGACGTGAGCATTGGATTTTTGTCATTTTGAGTTCTAAATCAAAACTTACGGACAATTTAGTGCGGACATGTCAAGTTGATCGACTAGTTAAAGTGATCTATCTAAACTGATCATTGGTGCTCATTGAGTAACGGATTATAAATGGAGCATAATGCATGGCATCACGCAGTTTGGGATAGATTGGATTACTTGGAGGCTTTGTCATATCCTGTCCTGTCTAAAATATTGTCACAATATAGAAAATTGAACTAGCATAATGTGGGCAAATGATTCGTGTCATTCTGAGCTATAAATCAAAAGTTATGGACGATATACTGTAGACATGTCAAATTGATCGGCTAGTAGAATCTTATAAATGAAGAATAATCCATGGCATCACGCAGTTTGGGATGGACTGGATTACTTGGACGCTTTGTCGTATCTATTGATATCTCAAATTTTGTCACAATAGAGAAAATTGAGCAAGATTAAAGTGGTCATTGGATTCGTGTCAATTTGAGCTCTAAATCAAAAGTTACAGACGTTTTAGTGCAGACATGTCAAGTTGAGTGGCCAGTTCAAGTGATCATTCATAACAGATCATTGTGCTCATTAAGTAAAGGCTTATAAATGAAGCATAAAGCATGGCATCAAGTAGTTTGGATAGAATGGATAAGTTGGACGCTTTATTGTCTCTTATTTTGTAACAAATTTTGTCAAAATGTAGAAAATTGAGCTAGCTTAACATGGTCATTGGATTTGCGTCATTCGGAGCTCCAAATCAAAAGCTACAGACATATCAAGTTGAACAGCCAGTTAAAATAATCTTTCTAGACTGATCATTGTTGTTCATTGAGTAAATGCTTATAAATGAAGAATAATGCATGGCATCACGCGGTTTGGGATGCAGTGGATTACTTGGACGGTTTGTTGTATCTATTTATGTCTAAATTTTGTCACAATATAGAAAATTGAGCTAGCTTGACGCTGGCATTGGATTCTTGTCATTCAAAGATCTAAATCAAAATTTACAAACGATTTAATGTGGATATGTCAAGTTGATAGGCCAGCTAAAGTGATCAATCTAAGCTGATCATTGGTCTCATTGAGTCAAGGCTTATAAATAATGTATAAATCATAGCATCACATAGTTTGGGATAGATTGGATTACTTGGATGCTTTTTCATATCTAGTTCTGTTTCGAATTTTGTCACAATATATAAAATTGAACTAGCTTGACGTGAGAATTGGATTTCTGTCATTTTGAGTTCTAAATCAAAAGTTACCGATGATTTAGTGCGGACATGTCAAGTTGATCAACTAGTTAAAGTGATCTATCTAAACTGATCATTGGTTCTCATTGAGTAAAGGATTATAAATGGAGTATAATGCATGGCATCAAGCAGTTTCGGATAGATTGGATTAGTTGAACGATTTGTCATATCCTGTCCTATCTCAAATATTGTCACAATATAGAAAACTGAACTAGCATAATGTGGGCAATTGATTTGCTACATTCAAAGCTATAAATCAAAAGTTATGGACTATCTACCGAAGACATGTCAAATTGATTGACCAGTTAAAATGATCATTCTAAACTGATCCCTTGTGCTTATTGAGTAAAAGCTTATAAATGAAGAATAATGTATGGCATCACGCACTTTGGGATGGACTGGATTACTTGGTTTTGTCGTATTTATTGCTGTGACAAATTTTGTCACAATAGAGAAAATTGAGCTAGATTAAAGTGGCCATTTGGTTCGTGTCAATTCGAGCTCTAAATCAATAGTTACGGACGATTTAGTGCAGACATGTCAAGTTGAGTGGCCAGTTCAAGTGATCATTCAAAATCAGATCATTGGTGCTCATTAGGTAAAAGCTTATAAATGATGCATAAAGCATGGCATCAAGTAGGTTGGATAGATTGGATAACTTGGATGCTTTATCGTCTCTTATTTTGTAACAAATTTTGTCAAAATATAGAAAATTGAGCTAGCTTAACGTGGGCACTGGATTTGTGTCATTCTGAGCTCTAAATCAAAAGTTACGGACATGCCAAGTTGATTAGCCAGTTAAAATAATCATTCTATACTGATCATTGGTGTTCATTGAGTAAAGGCTTATCAATGAAGAATAATGCATGGCATCACGCTGTTTGGGATGGAGTGGATTACTTGGATGATTTGTTGTATCCATTTATGTCTCAAATTTTGTCACAATATAAAAAATTGAGCTAGCTTGACGTGGGCATTGGCTTCTTGTCATTCCGGGATCCAAATCAAAAGTTACAAACGATTAAATGCGGATATGTCAAGTTGATCGGCCAGTTAAAGTGATCAATCAAAACTGATCATTGGTGCTCATTGAGTAAAGGCTTATAAATAACGTATAATGCATGGCATCACATAGTTCAGGATAGATTGGATTACTTGGACGCTTTTGTAGTATCTAGTTTTGTTTCAAATTTTGTCACAATATATAAAATTGAACTAGATTGACGTGAGCATTGGATTTTTGTCATTTTGAGTTCTAAATCAAAACTTATGGACGATTTAGTGCGGACATGTCAAGTTGATTGGCTAGTTAAAGTGATCTATCTAAACTGATTATTGGTGCTCATTGAGTAAAGGATTATAAATGGAGAATAATGAATGGCATCATGCAGTTTGGGATAGATTGGATTACTTGGACATTTTGTCGTATCTTGTCATGTCTCAAATATTGTCACAATATAGAAAATTGAACTAGCATAATGTGGGCAATTGACTCGTGTCATTCTGATCTATAAATCAAAAGTTAAAATGATAATTCTAAACTGATCGCTTGTGATTATTGAGTAAAAGCTTATAAATGAAGAATAATGCATGGCATCACGCTGTTTGGGATGGACTGGATTACTTAGACATTTCATCGTATCTATTTCTGTTTCAAATTTTGTCACAATATATAAAATTGAGTTAGATTAAAGTGGGCATTGGATTCAAGGCATTATGAGATCTAAATCACAAGTTACGGATGATTTAGTGCGGACATATCAAGTTGATCGGTCAGTTAAAGTGATCATTCTAAACTGATTATTGGTGCTCATTGAGTAAAGGCTTATAAATGAAGCATATTGCATTGCATCACATAGTTTGGGTTATATATGATTACTTGGACGCTTTGTTGTATCTAGTTCTTTATCAAATTTTGTCACAATTTAGCAAATTGAACTTGCTTAATGTTGGCATTGGATTCGTGTCATTCTCAGCTATAAATCAAAAGTGATGGACAATTTATTGTAGACATGTCAAGTTGATCGATAAGTTGAAATGATCATTCTAAACTGATCGTTGGTGCTCGTTGAGTAAAAGCTTATAAATGAAGAATAATGCATGGCATCACGCAGTTTGGGATGCACTGGATTATTTGGACGCTTTGTCGTATCTATTTATGCCTAAATTTTCTAATAATATAGAAAATTAAGCTAGCTTAACGTGGGCTTTGGATTCGTGTCATTCTGAGCTCTAAATCAAAAATTACGTACGATTTAGTGCGGACATGTTTAGTCTATCCGCCATTTAAAGTGATCATTCACGCTCATTAAACAAAGGCTTAAAAATAAAGCATAAATCATGGCATCACGCAGTTTGGGATAGATTGGATTACTTGAACGCTTTGTCATATCTTGTTGTGTCCTAAATTTTGTAACAATATAGAAAATTGAACTAGCTTAATGTGGACATTAGATTCGTGTTATTATGAGCTATAAATCAAAAGTTATGGACAACTTAGTGCACACATGTCAAGTTGATCGGCCAGTTAAAATGATCATTCTTAACTGATCATTGGTGCTCATTGAGTAAAAGCTTATAAATGAAAAATAATGCATGACATCACACAGTTTGGGAGGATTGGATTACTTGGATGCCTTTTCGAATGTATTTCAATTTCAAATTTTCTCACAATATAGAAATATGACCTAGCTTGACGTGAGCATTGGATTTGTGTCATTCTGAGCTATAAATCATAAGTTATGGACGATTTAGTGCAGATATGTCAAGTTTATTGGCTAGTTAAAGTGATCAATCTACAGACATGTCAAGTTTATCGGCTACTTAAAGTGATTATTCTAAACTGATCATTGGTGCTTATTGAGTAAAGGCTTTTAACTGAATTACAATGCATGGCATCACACAGTTTGGGATAGATTGGATTACTTGGACACTTTCTCGTATCTTGTTCTGTATCAAATTTTGTCACAATATAGAAAATTGAACTAGCATAATGTTGGCAATTGATTCGTGTCATTCTGAGATATAAATCAAAAGTTATGGACCATATAGTGCAGACATGTCAAGTTGATAGGCCAGTTAAAATGATCATTCTAAACTGATCGTATGTGCTTATTGAGTAATAACTTATAAACAAAAAATAATGCATGGCATCACTCTGTTTGGGATGGATTGGATTACTTGGATGATTTGTCGTATCTATTTCTATCTCAAATTTTGTTACAATATAGAAAATTGAGCTAGCTTAAAATTGGAATTGGATTCGTGTCATTCCAAGCTATAAATCAAAAGTTACAGACGATTTACTGCGTATGTGTCAAGTTGATTGGGTAGTTAAGGTCATCTTTCTAAAATGATAATTGGTGCTCATTGAGTAAATGCTTATAAATGAAGCATAATGCATAGAATCGCAAAGTTTTGGATAGATTGGATTACTTGAACGCTTTGTCGTATCAATTTTTGTTTCAAATTTTTTCACAATGTAGAAAATTGAATTTGCTTAATGTGGGCATTGGATTCTTGTAATTCTCAGCTATAAATCAAAAAGTTATGGACGATTTAGTGCAAAAATGTCAAGTTGATCGATCTGTTAAAAGGATCATTCTAAACTGGTCGTTGGTTCTCATTGTGTAAATACTTATAAATGAACCATAATGAATGACATCACATATTTTTGGATAGATTTGATTACTTGGACGCTTTGTCGTATCTATTTATGTATCAAATTTTGTTACAATATAGAAAATTGAGGTAGCTTAACGTGGGCATTGGATTCGTGTCATTCTAAGCTTTAAATCAAAAGTTACACACGATTTAGTTTGGATATTTCAAATTGAGTGGCCAGTTAAATTGATCATTCTAAACAAATCATTTGTGCTCATTAAGTAAAGGCTTATAAATGAAACATAAAGCATGGCATCAAGTAGTTTTGATTGATTGGATTACTTGGACGCTTTGTCATCTCTATTTTGTCTTCAATTTTGGGAAAATATAGAAAATTGAGCTAGCTTAATGTGGGAATTGGATTCGTGTCATTCTGAGGTCTAAATAAAAAGTTACGAACGATTTAGTGTGGATATGTCAAGTTCAATGTCTAGTTAAAGTGATTATTGTAAACAGGTAATTGGTGCTCATTAAGAAAATGCTTATAAATCAAGCATAAAGCATGGCATCAAGTAGTTTGGATAGATTGGATTACTTGGACTCTTTGTCGTCTCTACTTCTGTCTCAAGTTTTGTCAAAATATAGAAAATTGAGCTAGTTTAATGTGGGCATTGGATTCGTGTCAATAATAAGTTACGGAATATTTTGTGTGGACATGTTAAATTGATCGGTCGGTTGATATGATTATTCTAAACTGATCATTGGTGCTTATTGAGTAAAGGCTTATAAATGAAGCATAATGCATGGCATCACGCAGTTTAGGATAGATTGGATTACTTGAACGTTTTTCATATGTAGTTCTGTCTCAGATTTTTTCAAAATATAGAAAATTGAGCTAGCCTAACGTAGGCATTGGATTCGTGTCATTCTGAACTCTAAGTTAAACGTTACGGAAGATTTAGAGTGGATAGTTCAAGTTGAGTAAATACTTATAAATGAAACATACTGAATGGCATCACACATTTTTGGATAGATTGGATTACTTGGACGCTTTGTCATATCTATTTATGTCTCAAATTTTGTTATAATATAGAAAATTGAGATAGCTTAACGTGGGCATTGGATTCATGTCATTCTGAGCTTTAAATCAAAACTTACACATGATTTAGTTTGGACATGTCAAATTGAGTTGCCAGTTAAAGTGATCATTCTAAACAGATCATTGGTGCTCATTAAGTAAAGGCTTATAAATGAAGTATAAAGCATGGCATCAAGTAGTTTGGATAAATTGGATTACTTGGACGCTTTTTCATCTCTATTTTTTCTTCAATTTTGTCACTGAACTAGCTTAATGTGGCCATTGGATTCGTGTCATTTTGAGCTCTAAATTATAAGTTACGTACGATTTAGTGCAGACATGTCAAGTTGAATGGCCATTTAAAGTGATCATTTCAAACAGATCATTGGTGCTCATTAAGTAAACGCTTATAATAAAGCATAATGCATGGCATATAGATTGGATTACTTGGACACTTTGTTGTCTCTATTTATTTCTCAGATTTTGTCAAAATATAGAAAATTGAGCTAGCTTAACGTGGGCATTGGATTCGTGTCATTCTGATCTCTAAGTCAAAATTTACTGACGATTTAGAGTGGACAGTTCAAGTTGATCGGTCAGTTAATATGATTATTCTAAACTGATCATTATTGCCTATTGACTAAAGGCTTCTAATTGAAGCATAATGCATGTCATCACGCTGTTTGAGATCGATTGGATTACTAAGATGTTTTATCGAGCTTGTTTTGTCTCAAATTTTGTAACAATATTGAAAATTGAACTAGCTTAATGTGGCTATTAGATTTGTGTCATTCTGAGCTCTAAATCAATAGTTACGGAAGATTTAGTGTGAACATGTCAAAATGATCAGCCTTTTAAAATGATCATTCTAAACTGATCGTTAGTGCTCGTTGAGTAAAAGCATATAAATGAGGAATAATGCATAGCATCATGTCGTTTTGGATGGACTAGATTACTTGGATGCTTTGTCTTATCTATTTGTGTCTCAAGTTTTGTCCCAATATAGAAAATTGAGCTAGCATAACGTGGTCATTGGATTCAAGTCATTCTGACCTCTAAATCAAAAGTTACGAACGATTTAGTGTGGACATGTGAAGTCGATCGGCCATTTAAAGGGATTATTCTAAACTGGTCATTGATACTCATTAAGTAAAGGCTTATATATGAAGCATAAAGCATGGCATCACACAGTTTGGGATAGATTCGATTACTTGGACATTTTGTCATATCTATTTTGGTCTAAATTTTGTTACAATATACAAAATTGAGCTAGCTTAACGCTGGCATTGGATTCGTGTAATTCTGAGCTCAAAAGCAAATGTTAATGACGAAGTGCGGATATGTCAAGTTGATCGGCCAGTTAAAGTGATTATTCTAAACTGATGGTTGGTGCTCATTGAATAAAGGCTATCAAATGAAGCATATTGCATGGCATCACGCAGTTTGGATGGACTGGATTACTTGGACGCTTTATCGTATCTATTTTTGTCTCAAATTTTGTCACAATATAGAAAATTGAGCTAGCTTAACTTGGGCATTGGATTCGTGTCATTTTGAGCTCTTAATCAAAAGTCAAGGACGATTTAGAGCAAACATGTCAAGTTGATTGGCTAGTTAAAGTGATCATACTAAACTGATCATTCTAAACTGATCATTGATGCTCATTGAGTAAAGGCTTATAAATGAAGCATAATGCATGGCATCATGCAGTTTGGGTTATATTGGATTACTTGGCAGTTTGTCGTATGTAGTTTTGTTTCAAATTTTGTCACAATATAGAAAATTGAACTAGCTTAATGTGGGCATTGAATTTGTGTCATTGTGAGCTATAAATTAAAAGTTATGGACAATTTAGTGCATACATGTCAAGTTGATCGATCACTTAAAATGATCATTCTAAACTTATCATTGGTGTTCATTGAGTAAAAGCTTATAAATGAAGAATTATGGATGGCATCACGCAATTTGGGATGCATTGCATTACTTGGACGCTATGCCATATCTAGTTCTGTTTAAAATTTTATCTCAATATAGAAAATTGAACTAGATTAATGCGGGCATTGGATTCGTATCATTTTGAGCTATCAATCAAAAGTTATGGAAGATTTAGTGCAGACATGACAAGTTGATCGGTCAGTTAAAATGATCATTCTAAACTGATCATTGGTGCTCACTGAGTAAAAGCTTATAAATGAAAAATAATGCATGGCAACACCTTGTTTGGATGGATTGGATTACTTGGACGCTTTGTCATGTCTATTTTGGTCTCATATTTTGTCAACATATAGAAAATTGAGTTAGCTTAACGTGGGCACTGAATTCGTGCCATTCTAAACTCTAAATCAAAATTTACAAATGATTTAGTCCTGACATGTCAAGTTGATTGGCCAGTTAAAGTGCTCATTCTAAACTGATCATTGGTGCTCATTGAGTAAAGTTTTATAAATGAGCCATAATGCATGACATCACACAGTTTGGGATAGATTTGATTACTTGGTCGCTTTGTCATATCTAGTTTTGTGTTAAACTTTGTCGCAATACAGAAAATTGAAATAGATTAATGTGGGCATTGGATTCGTGTCATTCACAACTATACATCAAAAGTTATGGATAATTTAGTGCAGACATGTCAAGTTGGTCGGCTAGTTAAAATGATTATTCTAAACTGATCATTGGTTCCCATAGAGTAAAAGCTTATAAATAAAAAATGCATGGCATCATGCAGTTTGGGATGGATTCAATTACTTGGACGTTTTGTCGTATCAATTTTCTATCAGATTTTGTCACAATATAGAAAATTGAGCTAGAATAACGTGGGCATTGGATTGTATCCTTCTGAGCTCTAAATCAAAAGTTACGGACGATTTAGTGTGGACATGTCAAGTTGATCAGACAGTTAATGTGATCATTCTAAACTGGTCATAGGTGCTCATTTAGTAAAGTCTTATAAATAAAGTATAATGCATGGCATCACACAGTTCGAATATATTGGATTACTTGGATGCTTTGCCGTATCTAATTCTGTTTCAAATTTTGTCACAATATAGAAAATTGACCTATCTTAAAGTGGGCATTGGATTCGTGTCATTCTTATCTATAAATAAAAATGTATGGATGATTTAGTGAAGACATGACAAGGTTAGCGCCCAGTTAAAATGATCATTATAAACTGATCATTGGTGCTCATTAAGTAAAAGCTTATAAATGAAAAATAATGCATGTCATCATGCAGTTTGAAATGTATTTGATTACTTGGACGCTTTGTCGTATCTATTGATGTCTCAAATTTTGTCACAATATAGAAAATTGAGCTAGTTTAATATGGGCATTGGATTCTTGTCATTCAGAGCTCTAAATCAAATGTTAAGCACGATTTAGTGCGGACATGTCAGATTTATCAGGCAGTTAATGTGACTATTCTAAACTGATAATTGGTTTTCATTGAATAAAAACTTATAAATAAAGCATAATGCATGGTATCACATAATTTTGTGATGGATTGGATTACTTGGATGTTGTGTCGTATCTATTTCTATCTCAAATTTTGTCACAATATAGAAAATTGAGCTACCTTATCGTGTGCATTGGATTTGTATCATACTAAGCAATAAAACAAAAGTTACAGACGATTTAGTGCGGACATGTCAAGTTGATCGACGAGTTAAAATGATCGTTCTAAACTGATCACTCATGCTCATTAAGTAAATGCTTATAAATGAAGAATAATGCATGGCCTCACACAGTTTGGGATAGATTTGATTACTTGGACGCTTTATCGTATCTATTTCTGTCTCAAATTTTGTAAAAGTATAGAAAATTGAGCTAGCCTAACGTGTGCATTGTATTCATGTGTTTCTGTGCTCTAAATCAAAAGTTATGTATGATTTAGTTCGGACATATCAGGTTGATCGGCTAGTTAATATGATCATTCTAAATTGATCATTGGTACTCATTGAGTAAAGGCTTATAAATGAAGCATAATGCATGGCATCACGCAGTTTGGGATAGATTGGATTACTTGGTCGCTTTGCTGTCTCCATTTATGCCTCAATTTTTTGTAAAAAAGTAGAAAATTGAGCAGGCTTAACGAGGACATTGGATTCGTCTCATTCGGAGCTCTAAATCAAAAATTACAAACGATTTAGTGCGGACATGTCATGTCGAGTGGCCAGTTAAAGTGATCATTTTAAAAAGATCATTGGTGCTAATTAAGTAAGGGCTTATAAATGAAGCATAAAGCATGACATCAAGTAGTTTGGATATATTGGATTACATGGATGCTTTGTCATCTCTATTTTTGTCTCAATTGTTTTGTCAGAATATAGAAAATCAAGCTAGATTGGGTTACTTGGATGCTTTGTCGTATCTAGTTCTGTTTCAAATTTTGTCACAATATATAAAATTGAACTACCTTGACGTGAGAATTGGATTTCTGTCATTTTGAGTTCTAAATAAAAATTTACGCACGATTTAGTGTGGACATGTCAAGTTGATCGACTAGTTAAAGTGATCTATCTAAACTGATCATTGATGCTCATTGAGTAAAGGATTATAAATGGAGCATAATGCATGGCATCACACAGTTTGTGATATATTGGATTACTTGGACGCTTTGTCGTATCCTGTCGTGTCTCAAATATTGTCACAATATAGAAAATTGAATTCGCATAATGTGGGCAATTGATTCGTGTCATTCTGAGCTATAAATCAAAAGTTATGGATGATATACCGCAAACATGTCAAATGGATCGGCCAGTTAAAATAATCATTTTAAACTTATCGCTTGTGCTTATTGAGTAGAAGCTTATAAATGCAGAATAATGCATGGCATCACGCATTTTGGGATGGACTGGATTACTTGGACGCTTTGTCGTATCTATTGATGTGTCAAATATTATCACAATATAGAAAATTGAGCTAGATTAAACTGGGCATTGGATTCGTGTCAATTTCAGCTCTAAATCAAAAGTTACGAACGATTTAGTGCAGACATGTCAAGTTGAGTGGCTAGTAAAAGTGATCATTAAAAATAGATCATTGGTGCTCATTAAGTAAAGGATTATAAATGAAGCATAAAGCATGGCATCAAGTAGTTTGGATAGACTAGATAACTTGGACGCTTTATTGTCTCTTATTTTGTAACAAATGTTGTCAAAATATAGAAAATGGAGCTAGTTTAATGTGGGCATTGGATTTTTGTCATTCTGAGCTCTAAATCAAAAGTTACGGATATATCAAGTTGATCGTCTAGTTAAAATAATCATTCTAGACTGATCATTGGTGTTCATTGAGTAAAGGCTTATAAATGAAGAATAATGCATGGCATCACGCAGTTTGGGATAGAGTGGATTACTTGGATGGTTTGTTGTATCTCATCATGTCTCAAATTTTTTCACAATATAGAAAATTCAGCTAGCTTGACGTGGGCGGGCATTGGATTCTTGTCATTCTGAGATCTAAATCAAAAGTTACAAACGATTTAATGCGGATATGTCAAGTTGATCGGCCAGCTAGAATGATCAATTTAAACTGATCATTGGTGCTCATTGAGTAAAGGCTTATAAATATATAATGCATGCCATCACGTAGTTTGGGATAGATTAGATTAATTGGATGCCTTGTCCTATCCAGTTCTGCTTCAAATTTTGTCACAATATATAATACTGAACTAGCTTGACGTGAGAATTGGATTTCTGTCATTTTGATTTCTAAATCAAAAGTTACGGATGATGTAGTGCACACATGTCAAGCTGATCGACTAGTTAAAGTGATCTATCTAAACTGATCATTGGTGCTCATTGAGTAAAGGATTATAAATAGAGCATAATGCATGGCATCACGCAGTTTGAGATAGATTAGATTACTTGGACGCTTTGTCGTATCCTGTCCTATCTCAAATATTGTCACAATATAGATAATTGAACTAGCATAATGTGAGCAATTGATTCGTGTCATTCTGAGCTATAAATCAAAAGTTATGGACAATCTACTGAACTGATTATGGGTACTCATTGAGTAAAATGCTTATACTAAACTGATTATGGGTACTCATTGAGTAAAGGCTTATAAATGAAGCATAATGCATGGCATCACGCGGTTTGGGATAGATTGGATTACTTGGATGCTTTCTCATATCTAGTTCTGTCTCATATTTCGTCAAAATATAGAAAAAATAACTAGCTTAACGATGACATTGGATTTGTGTCATTCTGAGCTACAAATCAGAAGTTACTGATGATTTAGTGCACCAATGTGAAGTTGATCGGCCAGTTTAAATGATCATTCGAAACTGATCATTGGTGCTCATTCAGTAAAAAGCTTATCAATGAAGAATAATGCGAGGCATCACGCAGTTTGGCATAGATTGGATTACTTGGACGTTTTGTCGTATTTATTTCTGTCTCAAATTTTGTCCCAATATAGAATATTGACCTAGCTTAACGTCCGCATTGGATTTGTATCATTTTGAGCTCTAAATCAAAAGTTAAGGACGATTTAGTGCAAAAATGTCAAGTTGAACGGCGAGTTAATATTATCATTCTAAACTGATCATTGGTGCTCATTGAGTAATTGCTTATAAATGAAGCATAATGATGACATCACGGATTTTTGGATAGCTTGGATAACTTGGGTAACTTGGATGCTTTGTCGTATCTTTATCTGTCCAAATTTTGTCTCGAGACAGAAAATTGAACTAGCTAAATGTGGGCATTGGATTCGTTTGATTTTGAGCTATAAATCAAAAGTTACAGACAATTTATTGCCGAAATGTCAAAATTTTCGGCCAGTTAAAATTATCATACATAACTGATCATTGGTCCTCATTGAGTAATGGCTTATAAATGAATCATAATGCATGGCATCAAGCACTTTGGGATAGGTTGGATTACTTGGACGATTTGTCATATCTATTTTTGTCTCAATTTTCTCTCAATATAGAAAATTGAGCTAGCTTAATATGGGCATTGGATTTGTTTCATTTTGAGCTATAAATCAAAAGTTACGGACGATTTCGTGTGGACATGTCAAGTTTATCAGCCAGTTAATGTGATTATTCTAAACTGATCATTGGTGCTCATTGAGTTAAGGCTAATAAATGAAGCATAATACATGGCATCACGCAGTTTGAGATATATTGGAAAACTTTGACGCTTTGTTATAACTAGTTTTGTCTCAAATTTTGTCATAAAATAGAAAATTGAACTAGTTTAACGTGGTCATTGGATTCGTGATATTCAAAGCTATAAATCAAAAGTTACGGATGATTTAGTACAGAAATGTCAAGTTGATCGACCAGTTAAAATGATCACTCTAAATTGATCATTGGTGCTTATTGTGTAAAGAATTATGAATGAAAAACAATGCATGGCATATCGCATTTTTGGACCGATTGGATAAATTGGACGGTGTGTCAGATCTAGTTCTGCCTTAAATTTTGTCAAAGTATTGGAAATTGAGCTAAAACGTGGGCGTTCAATTCGTGTAATTCTGAGCTCTAAATTAAAATTTACGGATGATTTAGTGCGTACATGTCAAGTGGATCGACAAGTTAATATTACTATTTTAAGCTGATCATTGGTACTCATTTAGTAAACGCTTATATATGAAGCATAATCTATGGCATCGCGTGGTTTGGGATATATTGGATTACTTGGACGCCTTTTGTATCTAATTCTGATGCCAACCTCCCAAGGAATGTAGTTCTGGATGCGGTTGAGATAGGCTTTGCAACAGAATGAATCGAAATTCAATATGTTCAAAGGTTGTGGATTGAAGGGTCACACAGTAGCTGCGGAAAGACTACTGATTTACCTAAGATAGTAGATTAGATATTACACACTAAGGCTACTAAATGTTGACTGAAGGATATTACACACCAACAATCAGATTAAGAAGAGAATCACTCTCAAACTTAAGAAAAGAAGCTGTTTTTATTTGAAAAGTTGAATGATCAAGTTTACAACTGAAAGCCCCTATTTATACTATAAGGGGACATAATATGAGAAGCCTACAACATTAAATTGGTTACAATTACAAGGGAAGACTTGACCAAAGACCTTGACCAAAGACCTTGACTTCATTAACTCTTATTTTGACTATGAATGTAGACACTTTTCCCCCCTTTGATGACACCGATTTTGAGCATTTTTAATTGAACTCCTTTTGATTTTAAACAACAAATTGGGCTGGTTGTAATGTGATTCATTTGCCTCATTAAACACCTTACGAAGAAAACCCAATGGGAGAAAACTTGGATAAGGGAAAAAGAGTACAAATGGTTCACATACCCATTTGTATGCTGTCTTGAGCTTGTACTAAAATCAGAGTGCTTTTAGGCACTTCTCCATTCAAGCTCAAGTGAATTTGTTGTGCGTTCTCCTTGTTGAGCATGCGGCTGATTGCCTCTTTGATTTTCTTGGCTTTGGCTCGGGTTAATGGTCCAGCTGGTAGTGCAAGAGATTCTTCATGTTCCACTGGTTCATTCCTAGCCATGAGCTTCTCCTTTTGTGTGCTTTCCATGCTCGTATCATCCCCCTCCTCTTGAAAAGGATTTGACCTCAAATCTGGTTCATCTGCAATGAAAGGCACAAAATCAGAAACATTGAAGCTTGAACTCACATTGTAATTACCTTGAAGATCAATTTGGTAGGCGTTGTTTCTGATCTTTTGAACTATCTTGAAAGGTCCATCAATTTTGGGCATAAGTTTGGATTTCCTTTCAGCTTGAAATCTTTCTTTCCTCAAGTGAACCCACACGAGGTCTCCCACCTCAAATACCATTTCACGTCTTCCTTTGTTGGCCTTTCTTGCATATTGCTGGGTTCCGGCCTCAATATTCTTCCTTGCATTCTCATGGATCTGTTTAACAATCTCAGATTTCTTTTTCCATCAATACTATCTCTTTCACTTGCACATATTCTTTCTACGTCTCTCTTCATGTGTGGCCAATGGAAATCATCTTGCATGACCTTAAGTGTTTTGGCAACTTCAAAATGCCCCATCAGTCCTCCTCCACGAGCTTCCCTAACTAACAAGTCTCGAATAGAACAGTTAGGCACACATAATCTATTATCATAAAATAGGAATCCTTCATGCCGATAGTATTTTCCTGAAGCAAACTTTTTGCTAGCAATGTATACATCTTTAAATTCAGGATCAGTTTCATATAGCTCTTTAAGCTGTTCAAAACCTAACAACTTAGCATCAAGAGTAGAGATTAAGGCATACCTCCTTGACAATGCATCTGCCACAACATTCTCTTTACCTTGTTTGTATTTAATGACATACGGAAATGTTTCTATGAACTCAACCCACCGTGCATGCCTTTTGTTCAGCTTCTGTTGGCCCTTTAAGTGCTTGAGTGACTCATGATCATTGTGAATCACGAACTCCTTAGGCCACAAGTAGTGTTGCCAAGTTTGCAAAGCACGGACCAAGGCGTACAATTCCTTGTCATAGGTTGGATAGTTGAGGGTGGCTCCTCCAAGCTTCTCACTGAAATAGGCTATAGGTTTCTTATCCTGCATCAAAACAGCTCCAATACCTATACCAGAAGCATCACATTCTATTTCAAAGGTTTTAAGAAAATCAGGTAAAGATAGAAGAGGTGCATGTGTAAGCTTTTCTTTCAAAGCTTGGAATGAGCTTTCTTGAGCTTGTCCCCATTTGAATGCTACGTCTCTCTTGATTAATTCCGTAAGTGGGGCAGCAATAGTGCTAAAATCCTTGACAAAGCGTCTATAGAAGCCAGCTAGCCCATGGACACTTCTCACTTCTCCTACTGTTTTTGGACTTGGCCATTCCTTAATAGCTTTGACCTTCTCCTCATCAACCTTAATACCATCTGCACTTATAACAAAGCCTAGGAACACAATGTTATCTGTACAAAAAGTGCATTTCTTAAGATTGGCATATAGTTTTTCTTTTCTAAGAACGCTTAGAACCGATGTCAAATGATTAGCATGCTCTTCTAGATTCTTGCTGTAGATTAAGATGTCATCAAAGTATACTACAACAAAGACTCCTATGAATGCCCTAAAAACATGATTCATCAACCTCATGAAAGTAATAGGTGCATTTGTTAACCCAAATGGCATGACTAACCATTCATATAATTCATGCTTAGTTTTAAATGCAGTTTTCCATTCATCCCCTTCTTCCATGCGTATTTGATGGTACCCACTCTTAAGATCTATCTTAGAAAAGATTCTGGAACCATGCAATTCATCAAGCATGTCATCTAACCTAGGGATTGGATGGAGATACTTTACCGTAATGTTGTTGATTGCTCTACAATCAACACACATGCGCCAGCTGCCATCTTTCTTTGGCACAAGTAGAACTGGCACAGCACAAGGACTCATGCTCTCCCTGATGTAGCCCTTCTCCATTAGCTCATTAACTTGCCTTTGCAGCTCCTTAGTCTCAACGGGGTTGGTTCTATAAGCTGGTCTATTTGGTAGTGAGGCTCCAGGTACAAAATCAATCTGATGTTCAATGCCTCTGATGGGTGGTAGCCCCTTTGGATTGTCTTCTGGAAAGACATCTTCATAATCCTACAAAATAGAAGTCACTTCACTCGGTAATACCGGTGCAATGTTAATTAAGCTCATGAGAGCTTCCTTATAGATAAACAAAAGAACAGGTTGTTGTGATAAGAGAGCTTTCTTAACTCCACCAGTTCTCACAAAGAAACTTGAGTGCTTCTTGTTCTTGTTCTCACAGCCTCTGTCACTTTTGGTGCTTATGGTTTCCTTTGAATTTCCAGCTATTTTCCTTTGCTCCAACACAAGCTGATCTTGGTACACCTCCTGTGGTGTCATAGGAACAAGTGTGATCTTCTTACCTTTGTGTTCAAATGAGTGTTGGTTGGTGTAACCATCATGAATGACCTTTCGATCAAATTGCCATGGTCTTCCAAGCAGAATGTGGCCAGCCTCCATTGGTAAAACATCACAAAGGATCTCATCTTGGTACTTTCCAATGGTTATAGGTACCTTGACTTGGCTGCTTACCTTCATTTCGCCACACTCATTAAGCCATTGCAGCTTATAGGGCTTTTGGTGCTTGAACACTTCCAGACCTAACTTGTTTACCATAGTTTCACTAGCCACATTTGTGCAGCTGCCTCCATCAATAATGATGCTGCAAACCTTTCCTTGGACGTGGCATCTTGAGTGAAACAGGTTCTCTCTTTGCTCATGTTCTTTGGTTTTGTTTTGTACGCTTAGGGTTCTTCTTGTTACCAATAATTCTCCTGCCATAGGAGGTTCAAGATGCTCTTCTGAAGAATCAGAAAAGACTTCTTCTTCCTCGGATTCTATTTCACCATTATCCAACAGAATCATGATCTTCTTGTTGGTTCATTCATTCGCATAATGCCCTCTTCCTTGGCATTTGAAACACTTCACATCTCTTGTTCTAGTAGATGTAGTAGCTTCAGATTTTCCCTTGGCGTCTTGAGTGGTTGTTGAAGGTTTGGAATCAATTTTAGCAATCTGTTTTCCTTCCCTTTGGTAGCTAGGCTTATTGTTAGCTGCTCCATAGCTTGGCCTAGTATAATTTTTTCTTTTTAGCTGCTGTTCCACCAGTATAGCTTTGTGCAACATTTCCTCTACCTCCACATAATGTTCCAGCTCCATTCTATCTTGAATGTCACGGTTAAGTCCTCCTCAAATCTTGCCATAGTAGCTTCTCTGTATGCTGAAATGTCTGCCCTGATCATGAGGGTTTCCAACTCCTGGAAATAGTCCTCAACACTTCGGCTTCCTTGATTGAGTCTCCTTAGCTTTTGGTGAAGTTCACGGTGGTAATGGCTGGGCACAAACCTTTTCCTCATTATGGCTTTCATCTCAGTCCATGTTTCTACTGGATACTCACCATTACGTCTTCTGGAAGTCACCAATTGATCCCACCAGCTGAGTGCATACTCATAAAATTCAGTAGCAGCTATGCGGACCTTGTTGAGCTCGGAATAGTGTTGACAATCAAACACCAGCTCGATCTTCTTCTCCCATTCCAGGTAAGTGTCTGGATCATTTTTGCCATAGAATGATGGTATCTTAAGTTTAAGACCTCTTATGGTGTCATTAACCGTCACCCTTTCTTCTCTTACATGCCTATGCCTCCTTTGGGTTCTCCTACTTCCTTCACTGCCACGGCTATAGTAGGATTCTGTTTCTTCATTTTGGCCACGTCTTAAGGGATTCCTAGTTCTCCTTGGGCCTCCTTCAGAGTTACTATTGTTCTGAACATCATCAAGCCGCAAATGAATGGCTTCCAGCTCTATTTGTAATGCTTTCTTCATTTCTGCTACTAGAGCCTCCATTAACAAGTTTGGTGCTTCTGAAGCTTGATTTCCTCCTGACATAGCTACAAATGCACTTAACAAATATGTTAAAAACACCTGTTCTGAAAAAAATTTTTGATGGAAGATGAAGAGTTGCGAGTGTGTTATTTTCTAATCTGAAAATGCAATGGGTTGGAGTCGATTTTGATGTGATAAACTGGTGTAATATTGGATAATAACAACAATGCAATTATATGAATAGGTTTTTTTCGATTAATCAACTGATGCAAATCAGTACACACAAGCTGATGCAATCTAAGCAGATGGAAATGGAGAGATATAGAGATGAGGGATAGGGATAACCAATCAGAAGTGTGCTCTGGTACCAAATGATGCGAACCTCCCAAGGAATGCACTTCTGGATGCGGTTGAGATAGGCTTTGCAACAGAATGAATCGAAATTCAATATGTTCAAAGGTTGTGGATTGAAGGGTCACACAGTAGCTGCGGAAAGACTACTGATTTACCTAAGATAGTAGCTTAGATATTACACACTAAGGCTACTAAATGTTGACTGAAGGATATTACACACCTACAATCAGATTAAGAAGAGAATCACTCTCAAACTTAAGAAAAGAAGCTGTTTTTATTTGAAAAGTTGAATGATCAAGTTTACAACTGAAAGCCCCTATTTATACTATAAGGGGACGTAATATGAGGAGCCTACAACATTAAATTGGTTACAATTACAAGGGAAGACTTGACCAAAGACCTTGACCAAAGACCTTGACTTCATTAACTCTTATTTTGACTATGAATGTAGACACTTCCCCCCCCTTTGATGACGCCAATTTTGAGCATTTTTAATTGAACTCCTTTTGATTTTAAACAACAAATTGGGCTGGTTGTAATGTGATTCATTTGCCTCATTAAAAATCTTACCAAGAAAACCCAATGGGAGAAAACTTGGATAAAGGAAAAAGAGTACAAATGGATCACATACCCATTTGTATGCTGTCTTGAGCTTGTACTAAAATCAGAGTGCTTTTAGGCACTTCTCCATTCAAGCTCAAGTGAATTTGTTGTGCATTCTCCTTGTTGAGCATGCGGCTGATTGCCTCTTTGATTTTCTTGGCTTTGGCTCGGGTTAATGGTCCAGCTGGAAGTGCAAGAGATTCTTCATGTTCCACTGGTTCATTCCTAGCCATGAGCTTCTCCTTTTGTGTGCTTTCCATGCTCGTATCAAATTCTCTCTCAAATTTTGTCATAATATAGAAAATTGAACTAGCTTAACATGGGCATGGGATTCGATCATTCTGAGCTATAAATCAAAATTGTTGGGCGATTTAGTGTAGCCATGTCAAGTTTATCGGCCAATTAAAATGATCATTCTAAACTGATCATTGGTGCTCATTGAGAAAAGATTATCAATGAAGCATAATATATGGCATCACGCAGTTTGGGATAGAATGGATTATTTGGACACTTTGTCTTATCTATTTCTGTCTCAATTTTTTCTCAATTTAGAAAATTGAAGTAGCTTAATGTGGGCATTGGATTCGTGTCATTTTGAGTTATAAATCAAAAGTTACTTACGATTTAGTGTGGATAGGTCAAGTTGATCGGCCAATTAATATGATCATTTTAAACTGATCATTGGTTCTCATTGAGTGAAGGCTTATAAATGAAGTATAATGCATGGCATCACACAGTTTGGGAGAGATTGTAATACTTGTACACTTTGTCATATCTAGTTTTATAAAAATTTTTGTAACAATATAGAAAATTGAACTAGTTTAACGTGGGCATTGAATTCGTGTCATTCTAAGCTATAAATCAAAAGTTATAGACGATTTAGTGCAGAAATGTCAAGTTGATTGGCCAATTAAAATGATCATTGTAAACTGATCATTAGTGCTTATTGAGTAAAGGAATGCATGGCATTTCGCAGTTCGGGATATATTGGATTACTTGAATGCTTTGTCGTATCTACTTTGGTCTTAAATTTTGTCATAATATAGAAAATAGAGCTAGCTTAACGTGGGTATTGGATTTGTGTCATTATGAGCTATAAATATAGTTACGGACGATTTAGTACAGATATGTCAAGTTGATCGGCAATTTAGAATGATCATTTTAAACCGATCATTGGTGCTCATTGAGTAAAGGCTTATAAATGAAGCATACTGCATGACATCACACAGTTTTGGATAGATTTGATTACTTGGAAGACTTTTCGAAGCAAATTTAGCCTTAAATTTTGTCCAAATATAGAAAAGTGAGCTACATTAATGTGGGCATTGGAATCGTGTTTTTCTGAGATTTAAATCAAAATTTAAGGACGATTCAGTGCGGACATGTCAAGTGGATCAACCAATTAATATGGTTATTCAAAACCGATCATTGGTACTCATTGAGTAAAGACTTATAAATTAAGCATAATGCATATATTCAGACAGTTTAAATAGATTTGATTACTTGGAGGACTTTTCGAAGAAAATTTAGTCTAAAATTTTATCAAAATATAGAAAATTGAGCTAGATTAACATGGGCATTGAATTCGTGTCATTCTGAGCTCTAAACCAAAACGTACGAATGATTTAGTGCGGACATGTCAAGTGGATCAACAAGTTAATATGATCATTCGAAACTGATCATTGGTACTCATCGAGAAAAGGCTTATAAATGAAGCATAATCTATAGCATCACACTGTTTCGGATAGATTGGATTATTTGAATGCTTTGTCGTATCTAGTTTTGTCTCAAATTTTGTCACAATATAGAAAATTGAAATAGTTTAAAGTCGGCATTGGATTTGTGTCATTTGGTGCTCTAAATCAAAATTTACGGACTCTTTAGTGCGTACACGTCAAGTTGATCGGCCAGTTAAAGTGATCATTTTAAACTGATCATTGGTACTCATTCAGTAAAGGCTTATAAATAAAGCAGAATGCATGGCATCACTCACTTTGGGATAGACTGAATTACTTAGACGCATTGTCATATCTAGTTTTGTCTTAAATTTTGTCACAATATAAAAAATTGAACTAGCTTAACATGGGCATTGGATTGGTGTCGTTCTGAGCTATAAATCACAAGTTATGGACGATTTAGTGCAGACATATCAAGTTTATCGGCTAGTTAAAGTGATCATTCTAAACTGATCGTGGGTGCTCATTAAGTAAAGGCTTATATAGAAATGAAGCATAATGCATGGCATCACGCATTTTGGGATAGATTGGATTACTTGGACGCTTTGTCATATCAATTTCCGTCTCAAAATGTTCTCAATGTAGAAAATTGAGCTAACTTAACGTGGGCATTGGATTCGTGTCATTTTGAGCTATAAATCAGAAGTTACGGACGATTTAGTCCGGACATGTCAATTTGATCCTCCAGTTAATATGATTATTCTAAACTGATCATTTGTGCTCATTGAGTGAAGGATTATAAATGAAGCATAATGCATGGCATCACGCAGTTTGAGATAGATTGGAATTCTTGGACGCTTTGTTGAACCTATTTTTGTCCCAAATTTTGTTATAAAATAAAAAATTGGACGAGTTTAACGTGGGTGTTGGATTTGTGTCATTCTACGCTATAAATCAAAAGTTACGGACGATTTAGTGCAATGTTAAGTTGATCGGCAAGTTAAAATGATCACTCTAAACTGATCGTTGGTGCTCATTGTGTAAAGTTTTATAAATGAACCATAATGCATGTGATGGGGACATCAGGTCGTATGGCTGGCCAGGAGACCTGACTGGCCACCAGAGAGCTTGCCCGAGACAGCCGGGCCAAGCGGTACCGCCGGACCCTCGACCAACAGGACTGGACCGATCACATCGCCGGCGGAGAGGCCCAAACCTCCGGCCCAACTGGTGGCGAGGTGGATGGCACCGCCGGTCCCATTGGTGACGCCGCCGGCTCCGGGATCAACTTGGCCAGACCAGAAGACATTCCGGCCAGCACATCGCACAGCCCAGCCGGTACAGCCGATCCAGCCGAGTACACGGGCATTTCAACTTCTACACAAGGAGACTCGGACCAGGTAAGCTACCAGCTTCAGGACATGCATCTAGAGGAAGTCTCTACACCAGTGGTGCCACCAGGAGCAATGACAAGGAGCAGATAAAGGGCACTCTTCCACAAATTCAGCTTATGGGTCGACAAGCTCCTAGAGGATGATCGACAAAGGACAGTGGGCCAGAAGTGCAAAGAAGAGTCGAAAGGCTTCTCAACAATGCAAGGGACTTCAGAGACTTGGGATTTAGTGGCAAGAGATGTCAGGGACCAAAGATTCCTAACCTTACTCCAAGTCGAAGACTAGGAGCAAGGCGAATTTTTTTCTACAAGTTTTTTCTCTCAAAAGAGACTTGTGCGCTTAGAACCTAGTTGAGACCAGCCCTCCTTGTTCTAAGTTTGTGATTTATCACAAGGTTCATCACCCCTCGTGTGGTTCACTTCACCCTTCACCCAATACCAAACCAAAAACCCCCCTATCCGGAAGTCTAAGGTTGATTTTCTCACCTAACCTTCTCCAAACAGCCCACGCGCATCCAAGCCTTGAATCGAGGCTTGTATCATTTTTGGTATGAGAGCTTAAAGCTCTTAAACCAGGTTTTTTTTATCCTTTAACTAGTCTTGTTTTTAGTTCTTGCATTAGGTTAAGTCGCATTCAAGAAAAATAAAAAAAATAACATCAAACTCCAAACCGAGTGCATCTAGCTTCTACGTGTATCACTAGGGCTTAGATTCATTCTTGCATTGCAATTTTCGACTTTCCTTTTTGTTAGAATCATATTTCCATTATTCTTAAGTTAAATTAAAAAGAAAAGAAAAAGAAAATAGAAAAATACCAAAAAGAATTCGACCAAAAAAACATCTAACACAAGTTGTAGGAAGTTTCCATTTTTCTAAAGTCTCCATTTTTCAGGTTTTTTCCTTTTTCTCAATTTTTTCCTTTTTGCAATTTTCGAATTCCGCTATAAAAGAAAACCCTCCTAATCAATTTAGGAGCAGAATAAATTGTCTTCTTTCTTTGTAGTATGCAATGGCAGAAGAGAATAGAGAAGCAGCCGAAGCCATGATGGCCATGTTCACCACCCTTCAAACGCAACTCACATCAATAGGCGAGAGGTTGAAGCGCGTGGAGAGGCATGTGAGATTCCAGGCCATAAGGCACGTGAGAGCTGAGCAAGACCGTGCTGAGAATCCTGAGAAACTAAGGACACGGGACGAACAGGAGGAGACCCAGCCAGATGGAGATGAGGACGCACTACCTCATAACTATCACCCTAGGCCGAGAGGACCTCCACGGCAACCAGAGGCAGAAGGTGATGGCTTCGAGCCATATGGTCTTCACCAAAGGCCAAGGATGCCTCATATATATCATGAGGATGGAGATGAACACGCCTATAACAGGGTAACTCCTCCTGATGTCAAGTTAACACCTCCTAGTTTTGCAGGAAAAGTAGAGCCCGAAGCCTATCTTGATTGGGACAGGAGGATGGACCACATCTTCGATCACTATAACCAACCAGGCCCTAGGAGAGTCTCCATGGCAGTAGCACAACTCATGGACAATGCCCTCATCTGGTGGGATCGTGAGGTGTCTGACCGAAGGAGGAAAAGATTGAGGCCCGTAGATTCATGGGTCGACATGAAAGACCTCATGAGACAAAGGTTTGTTCCACCTTATTTTCATAGAGATTTGGAACGACGTTTTCGTACTCTTAAGCAGGGTACCAGATCAGTAGAGGAGTACTATGAAGAGATTGAGAGACTAAGGAACAGGCTGGAACTCATTGACGATGAGGAAGCTTTGATGGCACAATTCTTGGATGGACTTCAAGAAAGAATCAGCCGCAAGGTAGAAAGGCAAATCTACAATGATTTCAAGGACTTGTTCCACCTATCTGTCCAGGCTGAGCAGCACATCAAATGTAAGAGCCAAGATATCCGCAACAGGCCTAAGATGCCTTGGGCACCAAGCAACATTCCCAAGCCCATAGACAAAGGCAAAGGCATAGAGATCGAGTCACGGTTCAAGAGCAAGCCTCCTGAGCCAACCCGTGACCAGAGAGAGCCTAGTAAGTCCTCTAACCCTCAAAGATCACGTGACATTACTTGTTTCAAGTGTAGGGGTCGCGGACACATCTTAAGGGAGTGCCCAAACAACCGGGTCATGCTGATTACGGAGACTGGAGAGTATGAGTCCCAAGATGAAGAGGACTATGAACTAGAAGGAGAATACGGTGACATTGAGTACCCTGATGTGGGGGGGGGGAAGTGCTGGTCACTAGACGCATTCTCAGTGCAATGGTGGATCCCTCAGAGATCATCCAGAGGGAGAACATCTTCCACAGCCGTTGCACCATCACGGGCAAGGTATGTAACCTCATCATAGATGGTGGTTCTTGCACTAATGTTGGTTGTGCGTACATGGTTGATAAGCTAGGTCTAGAGAAGACAAGGCACCCTCGACCGTATAGACTGAGATGGATCGATGACAAAGTGGAGCTCAAGATCCATGAGCAAGTCACTGTGCCATTCAGTGTGGGCAAGAACCAAGACCAAGTCGTGTGCGACGTGGTGCCCATGCAAGCTGGCCATCTTCTGTTAGGGAGGCCATGGCAGTTTGAAAAAGAGACCAGGCATGATGGCCGAACCAATCTCTACACTTCTCTACATGACAAAAGAAAGGTCAGCCTAGCTCCTCTCACACCTGCCCAGGTACACGAGCTACAACTCCAAATGAGCAAGGAAAAGAAACTTATCAAGTCTAATTTTCTTATTCAACCAAGGCATGTCCGGAGAGCTTTAGCCTCGAAGGATTTAATGTTACTAATGGTTTTCAAATAAATTTTGAGTATAGAACAGGAACAGGTAGAGCTACCTCCTGAAGTAGCAACTCTCCTCAACAAGTTCCAGGATGTGTTCCCAGAAGATATACCAGCAGGCTTGCCTCCCTTACGTGGCATAGAGCACCAGATCGACCTAGTGCCCAGAGCAGCCCTGCCCAACCGGCCAGCCTACCGGATGAGTTCAGAGGAGTCCAAGGAGCTTGATAAGCAAGTCAAGGAGGTCCTGGAGAAAGGCTATGTTCGAGAGATCCTCAGTCCATGTGCCGTGCCAGTGCTACTAGTGCCCAAGAAAGATGGGACTTGGCGAATGTGCGTGGACTGCCAAGCAATCAACAACATCACAGTCATGTACCGGCATTCGATACCACGGCTGGATGACATGCTAGATGAGCTGAGTGGAGCCACAGTCTTCTCCAAGATAGACCTCAAGAGTGGATACCACCAGGTCAGGATGAAGGAAGGTGATGAGTGGAAGACTGCTTTCAAGACAAAGCAAGGGCTCTACGAGTAGACAGTCATGCCATTCGGCTTGACTAATGCCCCAAGCACCTTCATGCGCCTTATGAACCAAGTTCTTAGGGCGTACATCAGTAAGTTTGTTGTATTTTATTTCGATGACATATTAGTTTATAGTAAATGCTTAAGGGATCACCTCACACATCTTGAGTGGGTGCTTAAAACCCTTTGACAAGAATAGCTTTATGCCAATCTCAAGAAGTGCATCTTTTGTACTGATAAACTTGTCTTAAGAAGTGCATCTTTTGTACTGATAAACTTGTCTTAAGAAGTGCATCTTTTGTGCCAATCTCAAGAAGTGCATCTTTTGTAAGGTCACATGGCCTACCGGTTGATGAAGAGAAGATTCAAGCCATACAAGAATGGCCAACACCAAGCAACACCAAGTAAACGCTTATAAATGAAACATAATCTATGTCATCACACGACTTAGGATAGATTGGATTACATCAACGTCTTTTCATATCTAGTTCTGTATCAAATTTTGTCAAAGCATAGAAAATTGAACTAGCTTTACATGAGCATTGGATTCCTGTCATTCTGAGCTATAAATCAAAATGTACGGACGATTTAGTGTAGCCATGTCAAGTTGATAGGCGTGTTAAAATGATCATTCTAAACTGATCATTGGTCCTCATTGATAAAGGTTTATCGATGATTCATAATGCATGGCGTCACGCAGTTTGATCAGCCAGTTAAAATGATCACTCTAAACTGATCATTGGTGCTTATTGAGTAAAGGAATGCATGGCATCGCGCAGTTTGGGATAGATTGGATTACTTGAATGCTTTGTCGTATCTATGTCTGTCTTAAATTTTGTCACAATATAGAAAACTCAGCTAGCTTGACGTGGGCATTGGATTTGTGTCATTATGAGCTATTAATCAAAAGTTACGGACGATTTAGTGCAGATTTGTCAAGTTGATCGACTAGTTAGAATTATCATTTTAAACTGATCATTGGTGCTCATTGAGTAAATGCTTATAAATGAAGGATAACGCATGACATCACACAGTTTTGGATAGATTTGATTACTTGGAGGACTTTTCAAAGCAAACTTAGTCTTAACATTTGTCAAAATATAGAAAATTGATCTAGCTTAATGTTGGGCATAGGATTCGAGTCATTCTGAGCTCTAAATCAAAATTTACGAACAATTTAGTGCGGACATGTCAAATGGATCAACTAGTTAATATGATTATTCAAAACTGATCATTGGTACTTATTGAGTAAAGGCTTATAAATGAAGCATAATGCATGACATCTCACATTTTTGGATAGAATTAAAGTGATCATTGTAAACTGATCATTGGTGCTCATTGAGTAAATGCTTATAAATGAAGGATAATGCATGACATCACATATTTTTCGATAGCTTGGATAATTTGGACGCATTGTCGTATCTAGTTTTGTCTCAAATTTTGCCTCAATATAGAAAATTTAACTAGCTTAACGTGTGCATTAGATTCTTGCATTCTAAGCTATAAATCAAAAGTTATGTACGATTTAGTGCACACATGTTAAGATGATCATCCAGTTAAAATGATCATTCTAAATCTAATGCCCAAGGAATGCATGTCATCTCACAGTTTGGGATAGATTGGATTATTTGGACGCTTTGTCGTATTTATTTCTGTCTTATATATTATCACAATATACAAAACTGAGCTAACGTAACTTGGACATTGGATTTGTGTCGTTATGAGCTATAATTCAAAAGATATGGACAATTTAGTGCGGATACGCAAGTTGATCGGCCAATTATATTGATCATTTTAAACTGATCATTGGTGCTCATTGACTAGAGGTTTATAAATGAAGTATAATGCATTACATCACATAGTTTTGGATAGATTTGATTACTTGGAGGACTTTTCGAAGCAAATTTAGTCTAAAATTTTTTCAAAATGTAGAAAATTGAGCTAGCTTAACGTGGGCATTACATTTGTCTCATTCTGAGCTCTAAATCAAAATTTACGGACCATTTAGTGCAAACATGTCAAGTTGATCGACCAGTTAATATAATTATTCAAAAATGATCATTGGTACTCATTTAGTAAAGGCTTGTAATCACGTTGTTTGGGATAGATTGGAGTATTTGGACGCTTTGGGGTATCTAGTTATGTATCAAATTTTGTCACAATATAGAAAATTGGGCTAGGTTAACGTAGGCGTTTAATTCGTGTCATTATGAGCTATAAATCAAAAGTTACGGACGATTTAGTGCAAATATGTCACGTTGATCGGCCCGTTAAAATTATCATTTTAAACTGATCATTGGTTCTCATTGAGTAAAGGCTTATAAATGAAGCATAATGCATGACATCACGTTGGATAGATTTGTTTACTTGGAAGACTTTTCCAATTTTAGTCTAATTTTACAACAATATAGAAAATTGAGCTAGCTTAATGTGGGTATTGGATTCGTGTCATTCTGAGGTATAAATCAAAAGTTACTTACGATTTAGTACGGACATGTAAAGTTGATTGGCTAGTTAAAATTATCATTCAAAACTGATCACTGGTGCTTATTGAGTAAAAACTTATAAATGAAGCATAATGCATGACATCGTGCAGTTTGGGATAGATTGGATTACTTGGATGATTTGTCGTATCTATTTCTGTCTGAAATTTGGTCACAATATAATAAATTGAGCTAGCTTAACATGGTCATTGATTCGTGTTATTCTGAGCCCTAAATTAGATTTTACAGACGATTTAGTGGGGACATATCGAGTTGATCAGCCGTTAATATGATCATTCTAAACTGATCATCGGTGTTCATTGAGTAAAAGATTATAAAAGAAGCATAAAGCATGATATCACAGAGTTTTGGATATATTGAATTATTTGGATGCTTTGTCGTATCTATTTCTGTCTCAAATTTTTCCTCTATATAGAAATTTGAACTATCTTAATTTGGGCATTGGATTCGTACTATTCCGAGCTATAAATGAAAAGTTACGTACATTTTAGTGCGGACATTTCAAGTTGATTGGCCAATTAACTGATCATTGGTGCTTATTCAGTAAAAGCTTATAAATGAAGCATAATGCATGACATAACGCAGTTTGGGATAGATTAGATTATTTAGACGCTTTGTCGTCTCCATTTTTGTCTATAATTTTGTCAGAATATAATAAACTGAGCTAGCTTAACATGAGCATTGGATTCATATTACTTAGAGCTCTAAATTAGAAGTTACAGACGATTTAGTAGGGACATGTCAAGTTGAGCAGCCGTTAATATGATCATTCTAAACTGATAATTGGTGCTCATTGAGTAAAAGATTATAAAAGAAGCATAATGCATCACATAACGCAGTTTTGGATAGATATGATTTCTTGGATGCTTTGTCATATCTATTACTGTCTCAAATTTTATCTCAATATAGAAATTTGAACTAGCTTAACGTGGACATTGGATTCGTGTCATTTTGAGCTATAAATCAAAAGTTACAGACAATTTAGTGTGGACATGTCAAGTGGCTCGGCGAGTTAAAATGATCATTCTAAACTGATCATTGGTACTCATTGAGTAAATGCTTATAAATGAAGCATAAGGCATTACATCACGCTGTTTGTGATAGATTGGATTACTTGGCTGCTTTGTCGTATCTATTACTGTCTCAAATTTTGTCTCAATATAGTGGCGATTGGATTCGTGTCATTATGAGCTATAAATCAAAAGTTACAGACGATTTAGTGCAGACATGTCAAGTGGATCGGCGAGTTAAAATGATCATTCTAAACTGATTATTGGTACTCATTGAGTAAATGTTTATAAATGAAACATAAGGCATGACATCACACAGTTTTGGATAGATTTGATTGCTGGGAGGACTTGGCAAAGAAAATTTAGTCTTAAATTTTATCGCAATATAGAAAATTGAGCTAGCTTGACGTGGGCAATGGATTCGTTTCATTATGAGCTCAAATCAAAAGTTATGGACGATTTAGTGCAGACATTTCAAGTTGATTGGCCAGTTAAAATTATCAATCAAAACTGATCATTGGTGCTTATTGAGTAAAAGCTTATAAATGAAGCATAATGCATTGCCTCACACGGTTTGGGATAGATTGGATTACTTGGATGCTTTGTCGTCTCCATTTCTATCTCAAATTTTATCAAAATATAATAAACTGGGCTAGCTTAACGTAATCATTAAATTTGTGTTATTCTCAGCTCTAAATTAGAAGTTGCGGACGATTTAGTGGGGACATATCAGGTTGATCAACCGTTAACATGATCATTCTGAACTAATCATTGGTGCTCATTGAGTAAAAGATTATAAATGAAGCATAATTCATGACATCACGCAGTTTTGGATAGATTTGATTACATGGACACTTTGTCGTATCTATTTCTATCTCAATATAGAAAATTGAACTAGCATAACGTGGGCATTGGATTCGTGTTATTTTGACCTAAAAACAAAAGTTACGGACGATTTAGTGCAGACATGTCAAGTGGATCGGCCACTTAAAATGAGCATTCTAAACTCATCATTGGTGCTCATTAAGTCAAGGCCTATAAATGAGGCATAATGCATGACATCACGTAGTTTTGGTTAGATTTGATTACTTGAAGGAATTGTCGAAACAATTTTAGTCCTAAATTTTATCACAATATATAAAATTGAGCTAGCTTAACGTGGACATTGGATTGGTGTCATTCTAAGCTCTAAATCAAAAGTTACAGACGATTTAGTGCGAACATGTATAGTTGATTGGGCACTTAAAATTATTCATTGGTGATTATTGAGTAAATGTTTATAAATGAAGCATAATGCATGGCATCAAGCAGTTTGGATAGATTAGATTACTTGGATGCTTTGTCGTCTCCATTTTTGTCTCAAATTTTGTCACAATATAATAAACTTAGCTAGCATAACGTGAGCATGAGATTCATGTTAGTCTGAGCTCTACATTAAAAGTTACGGACGAAATGGTGCGGAAATTTCAAGTTTATCGGCCAGTTAATATCATCATTCTAAGCTAATCATTGGTACTCATTGAGTAAAACCTTATAAATGAAGCATAATGCATGACATCACGTAGTTTTAGATATATTGGATTAGTTGGACGATTTGTTGAATCTATTTCTATCTTAAATTTCATCACATCATAGAAATTTGAATTAGCTTAGTGTAGGCGTTGGGTTTGTCTCATTCAGAGCTATAATATAAAAAACTGAGCTAGCTTAACGTAAGCATTGAATTTGTGTTATTTTGATCTCTAAATTAAAAGTTACGAATAATTTAGTGCGGACATTTCAAGTTGATCGGCCAGTTAATATGATCATTCTAAGCTGATCATTGGTGCTCATTAAAGAAAGGCTTATAAATGAATCATAATGCATGGGATCAAGCAGTTTGGGTAGATTGGACTATTTAGACGCTTTGTCGTCTATATCAAATTTGGTCAATGTATAGAAGATTGAGCTAGCTTAACGTGGGCATTGGATTCAAGTCCTTCTGAGCTCTAAATCAAAATTTATGGAGGATTTAGTGCGGACATGTCAAGTTGATCGGCCAGTTAATATGATTATTTTAAACTGATCATTGGTGCTCATTCAATAAGGCTTATAAATGAATCATAATGCATGACATCACAAAGCTTGGTATAGATTGGATTACTTGGACGCTTTGTCTTATCGAGTTATGTCTCAAATTATGTCACAGTATAGAACATTGAACTAGCTTAACGTAGGTATTGAATACGTGTCATTCTGAGCACATCAAAAATTGCAGACGATTTAGTGCGGACATGTCAAGGTTATCGGTAGTTAAAGTGATCATTCTAAACTGATTATTGGTGCTCAATAAGTAAAAGATTCTAAATAAATCATAACGCATGGCATCAAGAAGTTTGATTAGATTGGATTACTTGGACACATTTTCATCTCTATTTCTGTCTCAAAATTTGTCAACGGATTGAAAATTAAGCTAACTTAACGTGGGCATTGAATTCGTGTCATTATGAGCTGTAAATAAAAATTTATGGACGATTTAGTGTGGACATGTCAAGTGGATTGGCCAGTTACTATGATTATTCTAAACTGATCATTGGTGCACATTGAGTAAAGGCTTCTAAATGAAGCATAATGCATGACATCACATAGTCTTGGATATATTTGATTACTTTGATGCTTTGTCTTAACGTTGGTATTGAATTCGTGTCATTTAGAGCGCTAAATCAAAAGTTATAGACGATTTACTGCGGACATGTCAAGTTGATCGGTCAGTTAAAGTGACAATTCTCAACTGATGATTGGTGCTCATTAACTAAAGACTTATAAATAAAGCATAATGCATAACATCACACAGTTTTGGATGGATTCGATTACTTGGAAGACTTTTCGAAGGAAACTTAGTCTTAAATTTTGTCAAAATATAGAAAATTGAGCTTGCTTAATGTGGGCATTGGATTCATATCATTTTGAGCTCTAAATAAAAATTTACGGACGATTTAGTGCGGAAATGTCAAGTGGATTGACCGATTAATACGATTATTCAAAAATGATCATTAGTACTCATTGAATAAAGGCTTATAAATGAATCATAATCTATGGCATCATGAGGTTTGGGATATATTGGATAACATGGACGCTTTATCGTATGTAGTTCGTTCTCAAATTTTGCTACAATATAGAAAATTGAACTAGCTTAACGTGGGCATTGGATTCGTGTCATTCTGAGCTTTAAATCAAAAGTTACGGATGATTTCATGCGGACACGCCAAGTTGATCGGCTAGTTAAAGTGATTATTCTAAACAGATCATTGGTGCTCATTGAGTAAAGGCTTAGAAATGAAACATAATGCATGGCATTACATAGTTAACGATAGAATGGATTACTTGGACGTTTTGTCGTATCTAGTTATGTCTTAAAATACAGACATCTCAATTTGATCGTCCAGTTAAAATGATAATTCAAAACAGATCATTGGTGCTCATTGAGTAAAGGATTATAAATGAGCATAATGCATGGCATCACGTAGCTTGGGATAGATTGGATTACTTGGGCACTTTTTCGTATCTATTTATGTCTTAAATTATGTCACATTATAGAAAATTGAGCAAGATTAACGTGGGCATTGGATTCGTGTCATTCAGAACTTTAAATCAAAAGTTACTCGCGATTTAGTGCAACCATGTCAAGTGGATATGCGAGTTAAAATGATCATTCTAAACTGATCATTTCTGTTCATTGACTAAAGGATTATAAATGAGTATAACACAATTTTGGATAGATTTGATTACTTGGAGGACTTGTCGAAGCAATTTTAGTCTTAAATTTTATCACAGTATAGAAAATTGAGCTAGCTTAACATGGGCATTGGATCCGTGTCATTCAGAGCTCCAAACCAAAAGTTACGGAGGATTTAGTGCGGACATTTGAATTTGATTGGCCTGTTGAAATTATACTTCAAAACTGATCATTGGTGCATATTGAGTAAAGGCTTATAAATGAATCATAATGAATGGCATCACATTGTTTGGGATATATTGGATTACTTGCACGTTTTGTCATTTCCATTTCTGTCTCAAATTTTGTCACAATATAATAAACTGAGCTAGCTTAACGTAAGCACTGGATTCGTGTTATTCTGATCTCTAAATTAAAAGTTACACGCTTCGTCATCTGCATTTCTTTCCCTAGATTACTTGCACGCTTTGTCATCTCTAGATTACTTGCACGCTTTGTCATCTCCATTTTTGTCTCAAATTTTCTCACAATATAAAAAACTCAGCTAGCTTAACGTATGCATTGGATTTGTGTTATTCTGATCTCTAAATTAAAAGTTACGAACAATTTAGTGCGGACATTTCAAGTTGATCGGCCAGTTAATATGATCATTCTAAGCTGATCATTGGTGCTCATTGAATAAAGGCTTATAAATGAATCATAATGCATGGCATCAAGCAGTTTGGATAGATTGGATTACTTAGACGCTTTGTCGTCTATATCAAATTTGGTCAATGTATAGAAGATTGAGCTAGCTTAACGTGGGCATTGGATTCATGTCCTTCTGAGCTCTAAATAAAAATTTATGGAGGATTTAGTGCGGACATGTCAAGTTGATTGGCCAGTTAATATGATTATTTTAAACTGATCATTGGTGCTCATTCAATAAGGCTTATAAATGAATCATAATGCATGGCATCACACAGCTTGGTATAGATTGGATTAGATGGACTCTTTGTCTTATCGAGTTATGTCTCAAATTATGTCACATTATAGAACATTGAGCTAGCTTAACATAGGTATTGAATTCGTGTCATTCTGAGCACATCAAAAATTACAAACGATTTAGTGCGGACATTTCAAGGTTATCGGTAGTTAATTTGATCATTCTAAACTGATTATTGGTGCTGAATAAGTAAAAGATTCTAAATAAATCATAACGCATGGCATCAAGAAGTTTGAGTAGATTGGATTACTTGGACACATTTTAATCTCTATTTCTGTCTCAAATTTTGTCAAAGTATTGAAAATTAAGCTAACTTAACGTGGGCATTGAATTCGTGTCATTATGAGCTGTAAATCAAAATTTATTTAGTGTGGACATGTCAAGTTGATTGGCCAGTTAATATGATTATTCTAAACTGATCATTGGTGCGCATTGAGTAAAGGCTTCTAAATGACGCATAATGCATGACATCACGTAGTTTTGGGTATATTTGATTACTTTGATGCTTTGTCTTAACGTTGGTATTAAATTCGTGTCATTTAGAGCGCTAAATCAAAAGTTACAGACGATTTACTGCGGACATGTCAAGTTGATCGGTCAGTTAAAATGACGATTCTCAACTGATGATTGGTGCTCATTAATTAAAGATTTATAAATAAAGCATAATGCATGACATCACACAGTTTTGGATGGATTTGATTAATTGGAAGACTTTTCGAAGCAAATTTAGTCTTAAATTTTGTCAAAATAAAGAAAATTGAGCTTGCTTAACGTGAGCATTGGATTCGTATCTTTCTGAGCTCTAAATTAAAATTTACGGACGATTTAGTGCGGAAATGTGAAGTGGATTGACCAGTTAATACGATTATTCAAAAATGATCATTGGTACCCATTGAGTAAAGGTTTATTAATGAATCATAATCTATGGCATCATGAGGTTTGGAATATATTGGGTAACATGGACGAGTTATCGTATGTAGTTCGGTGTAAAATTTTGCCAAAATATAGAAAATTGAAATAGCTTAACGTGGGCATTGGATTCGTGTCATTCTGAGCTCTAAATCAAAAGTTACGGACGATTTCGTGCAGACACGTCAAGTTGATTGGCTAGTTAAAGTAATATTTCTAAACTGATCATTGGTGCTCATTGAGTAAAGGCTTAGAAATGAAACATAATGCATGGCATTACATAGTTAACGATAGAATGGATAACTTGGACGCTTTGTCGGATCTAGTTATGTCTTAAAATACAGACATCTCAATTTGATCGTCCAGTTAAAATGATAATTCAAAACTGATCATTGGTGCCCATTGAGTAAAGGATTATAAATGAGCATAACGCATGGCATCACGTAGCTTGGGATAGATTGGATTACTTGGGTGCTTTGTCGTATCTATTTATGCCTTAAATTTTGTCTCATTATAGAAATTTGAGCAAGATTAACGTGGGCATTGGATTCGTGTCATTCAGAACTTTAAATCAAAAGTTACTCGCGATTTAGTGCAAACATGTCAAGTGGATTTACGAGTTAAAATGATCATTCTTAACAGATCATTTGTGCTCATTGACTAAAGGATTATAAATGAGTATAATGCTGTTTTGGATAGATTTGATTACTTGGAGGACTTGTCGAAGCAATATTAGTCTTAAATTTTATCACAGTATAGAAACTTGAGCTAGCTTAACATGGGCATTGGATTCGTGTCATTCGGAGCTCCCAATCAAAAGTTACAGAGGATTTATTGCAGCCATTTCAATTTGATTGGCCTGTTAAAATTATACTTCAAAACTGATCATTGGTGCTTATTGAGTAAAAGCTTATAAATGAAGCATAATGAATGGCATCACATTGTTTGGGATAGATTGGATTACTTGCACGTTTTGTCATCTCCATTTCTGTCTGAAATTTTGTCACAATATAATAAACTGAGCTAGCTTAACGTAAGCACTAGATTCGTGTTATTCTGATCTCTAAATTAAAAGTTACACGCTTTGTCATCTCCATTTCTTTCTCTAGATTACTTGCACGCTTTGTCATCTCTAGATTACTTGCACGCTTTGTCATCTCCATTTCTGTCTCAAATTTTCTCACAATATAAAAAACTCAGCTAGCTTAACGTAAGCATTGGATTTGTGTTATTCTGATCTCTAAATTAGAAGTTACGAACATTTTAGTGCGGACATTTCAAGTTGATCGGCCAGTTAATATGATCATTCTAAGCTGATCATTGGTGCTCATTGAATAAAGGCTTATAAATGAATCATAATGCATGGGATCAAGCAGTTTGGATAGATTGGACTACTTAGATGCTTTGTCGTCTATATCAAATTTGGTCAATGTATAGAAGATTGAGCTAGCTTAACTTGGGCATTGGATTCATGTCCTTCTGAGCACTAAATCAAAAGTTATGGAGGATTTAGTGCGGACATGTCAAGTTGATCGGCCAGTTAATATGATTATTTTAAACTGATCATTCTTGCCCATTCAATAAGGCTTTAAATGAATCATAATGCGTGGCATCACACAGCTTGGTATCGATTGGATTACTTGGAAGCTTTGTCTTATCGAGTTATGTCTCAAATTATGTCACAGTATAGAACATTGAACTAGCTTAACGTAGGTATTGAATACGTGTCATTCTGAGCACATCAAAAATTGGAGACGATTTAGTGCGGAAATGTCAAGGTTATCTGTAGTTAAAGTGATCATCCTAAACTGATTATTGGTGCTCAATAAGCAAAAGATTCTGAATAAATCATAACGCATGGCATCAAGAAGTTTGATTAGATTGGATTACTTGGACACATTTTCATCTCTATTTCTGTCTCAAATTTTGTCAAAGGATTGAAAATTAAGCTAACTTAACGTGGGCATTGAATTCGTGTCATTTTGAGCTGTAAATAAAAATTTATGGACGATTTAGTGTGGACATGTCAAGTGGATTGGCCAGTTACTATGATTATTCTAAACTGATCATTGGTGCGCATTGAGTAAAGGCTTCTAAATGAAGCATAATGCATGACATCACATAGTCTTGGATATATTTGATTACTTTGATGCTTTGTCTTAACGTTGGTATTGAATTCGTGTCATTTAGAGCGCTAAATCAAAAGTTACAGATGATTTACTGCGGACATGTCAAGTTGATCGGTCAGTTAAAGTGACAATTCTCAACTGATGATTGGTGCTCATTAATTAAAGACTTATAAATAAAGCATAATGCATGACATCACACAGTTTTGGATGGATTCGATTACTTGGAAGACTTTTCAAAGGAAATTTAGTCTTAAATTTTGTCAAAATATAGATAATTGAGCTTGCTTAATGTGGGCATTGGATTCGTATCATTCTGAGCTCTAAATCAAAATTTATGGACGATTTAGTGCGGAAATGTCAAGTGGATTGTCCGATTAATACGATTATTCAAAAATGATCATTGGTACTCATTGAGTAAAGGCTTATAAATGAATCATAATCTATGGCATCATGAGGTTTGGGATATATTGGATATCATGGACGCTTTATCGTATGTAGTTCGTTCTCAAATTTTGCCACAATATAGAAAATTGAACTCGCTTAACGTGGGCATTGGATTCGTGTCATTCTAAGCTCTAAATCAAAAGTTACGGATGATTTCATGCGGACAAGCCAAGTTGATCGGCTAGTTAAAGTGATTATTCTAAACTGATCATTGGTGCTCATTGAGTAAAGGCTTAGAAATGAAACATAATGCATGGCATTACAGAGTTAACGATAGAATGGATTACTTGGACGCTTTGTCGTATCTAGTTATGTCTTAAAATACAGACATCTCAATTTGATCGTCCAGTTAAAATGATAATTCAAAACTGATCATTGGTTCTCATTGAGTAAAGGATTATAAATGAGCATAATGCATGGCATCACGTAGCTTGGGATAGATTGGATTACTTGGGCACTTTTTCGTATCTATTTATGTCTTAAATTATGTCACATTATAGAAAATTGAGCAAGATTAACGTGGGCATATGATTCGTGTCATTCAGAACTTTAAATCAAAAGTTACTCGCGATTTAGTGCAAACATGTCAAGTGGATATGCGAGTTAAAATGATCATTCTAAACTGATCATTTCTGCTCATTGACTAAAGGATTATAAATGAGTATAACGCAGTTTTGGATAGATTTGATTACTTGGAGGACTTGTCGAAGCAATTTTAGTCTTAAATTTTATCACAGCATAGAAAATTGAGCTAGCTTAACATGGGCATTGGATCCGTGTCATTCGGAGCTCCAAACCAAAAGTTATGGAGGATTTAGTGCGGACATTTGAATTTGATTGGCCTGTTAAAATTATACTTCAAAACTGATCATTGGTGCTTATTGAGTAAAAGCTTATAAATGAAGCATAATGAATGGCATCACATTGTTTGGGATAGATTGGATTACTTGCACGTTTTGTCATCTCCATTTCTTTCTCAGATTTTGTCACAATATGATAAACTGAGCTAGCTTAATGTAAGCACTGGATTCGTGTTATTCTGATCTCTAAATTAAAAGTTACACACTTCGTCATCTCCATTTCTTTCTCTAGATTACTTGCACGCTTTGTCATCTCTTGATTACTTGCACGCTTTGTCATCTCCATTTTTGTCTCAAATTTTCTCACAATATAAAAAACTCAGCTAGCTTAACGTAAGCATTGGATTTGTGTTATTCTGATCTCTAAATTAAAAGTTACGAAAAATTTAGTGCGGACATTTCAAGTTGATCGGCCAGTTAATATGATCATTCTAAGCTGATCATTGGTGCTCATTGAATAAAGGCTTATAAATGAATCATAATGCATGGCATCAAGCAGTTTGGATAGAATGGATTACTTAGACGCTTTGTCATCTATATCAAATTTTGTCAATGTATAGAAGATTGAGCTAGCTTAACATGGGCATTGGATTCATGTCCTTCTGAGCTCTAAATAAAAATTTATGGAGGATTTAGTGCGGACATGTCAAGTTGATCGGCTAGTTAATATTATTATTTTAAACTGATCATTGGTGCTCATTCAATAAGGCTTATAAATGAATCATAATGCATGGCATCACACAGCTTGGTATAGATTGGATTACTTGGACGCTTTGTCTTATTGAGTTATGTCTCAAATTATGTCACATTATAGAACATTGAGCTAGCTTAATGTAGGTATTGAATTCGTGTCATTCTGAGCACATAAAAAATTACAGACGATTTAGTGCGGACATCTCAAGGTTATCGGTAGTTAATTTGATCATTCTAAACTGATTATTGGTACTGAATAAGTAAAAGATTCTAAATAAATCATAACGCATGTCATCAAGAAGTTTGATTAGATTGGATTACTTGGACACATTTTCATCTCTATTTCTGTCTCAAATTTTGTCAAAGTATTGAAAATTAAGCTAACTTAAGTGGGCATTGAATTCGTGTCATTATGAGCTGTAAATCAAAATTTATGGACGATTTAGTGTGGACATGTCAAGTTGATTGGCCAGTTACTATCATTATTCTAAACTGATCATTAGTGCGCATTGAGTAAAGGCTTCTAAATGACGCATAATGCATGACATCACGTAGTTTTGGGTATATTTGATTACTTTGATGCTTTGTCTTAACGTTGGTATTAAATTCGTGTCATTTAGAGCGCTAAATCAAAAGTTACAGACGATTTACTACGGACATGTCAAGTTGATCGGTCAGTTAAAGTGACGATTCTCAACTGATGATTGGTGCTCATTAATTAAATACTTATAAATAAAGCATAATGCATGACATCACACAGTTTTGGATGGATTTGATTACTTGGAAGACTTTTCGAAGCAAATTTAGTCTTAAATTTTGTCAAAATATAGAAAATTGAGCTTGCTAAACGTGAGCATTGGATTTGTATCATTCTGAGCTCTAAATCAAAATTTACGGACGATTTAGTGCGGAAATGTGAAGTGGATTGACCAGTTAATACGATTATTGAAAAATAGTCATTGGTACCCATTGAGTAAAGGTTTATTAATGAATCATAATCTATGGCATCATGAGGTTTGGGATATATTGGATTACATGGACGCGTTATCGTCTGTAGTTCGGTCTCAAATTTTGCCATAATATAGAAAATTGAACTAGCTTAACGTGGGCATTGGATTCGTGTCATTCTGAGCTCTAAATCAAAAGTTACGGATGATTTCGTGCGGACACGTCAAGTTGATCGGCTAGTTAAAGTGATTATTCTAAACTCATCATTGGTTCTCATTGAGTAAAGGCTTAGAAATGAAACATAATGCATGGCATTACATAGTTAACGATAGAATGGATAACTTGGACGCTTTGTCGTATCTAGTTATGTCTTAAAGTACAGACATCTCAATTTGATCGTCCAGTTAAAATGATAATTCAAAACTGATCATTGGTGCTAACTGAGTAAAGGATTATAAATGAGCATAATGCATGGCATCACGTAGCTTGGGATAGATTGGATTACTTGGGCGCTTTGTCGTATCTATTTATGCCTTAAATTTTGTCTCAATATAGAAAATTGAGCAAGATTAACGTGGGCATTGGATTCGTGTCATTCAGAACTTTAAATCAAAAGTTACTCACGATTTAGTGCAAACATGTCAAGTGGATATGCGAAGTAAAATGATCATTCTAAACTGATCATTTGTGCTCATTGACTAAAGGATTATAAATGAGTATAACGCTGTTTTAGATATATTTGATTACTTGGAGGACTTGTCAAAGCAATTTTAGTCTTAAATTTTATCACAGTATAGAAATTTGAGCTAGCTTAACATGGGCATTGGATCCGTGTCATTCGGAGCTCCAAACCAAAAGTTACGGAAGATTTAGTGCGGACATTTGAATTTGATTGGCCTGTTGAAATTATACTTCAAAACTGATCATTGGTGCTTATTGAGTAAAAGCTTATAAATGAAGCATAATGAATGGCATCACATTGTTTGGGATAGATTGGATTACTTGCACGTTTTGTCATCTCCATTTCTGTCTCAAATTTTGTCACAATATAATAAACTGAGCTAGCTTAACGTAAGCACTAGATTCGTGTTATTCTGATCTCTAAATTAAAAGTTACACGCTATGTCATCTCCATTTCTTTCTCTAGATTAGTTGCACGCTTTGTCATCTCTAGATTACTTGCCCGCTTTGTCATCTCCATTTCTGTCTCAAATTTTCTCACAATATAAAAAACTCAGCTAGCTTAACGTAAGCATTGGATTTGTGTTATTTTGATCTCTAAATTAAAAGTTACGAACAATTTAGTGCGGACATTTCAAGTTGATCGGCCAGTTAATATGATCATTCTAAGCTGATCATTGGTGCTCATTGAATAAAGGCTTATAAATGAATCATAATGCATGGCATCAAGCAGTTTGGATAGCTTGGATTACTTAGACACTTTGTCGTCTATATCAAATTTGGTCGATGTATAGAAGATTGAGCTAGCTTAACGTGGGCATTGGATTCATGTCCTTCTGAGCTCTAAATCAAAATTTATGGAGGATTTAGTGCGGGCATGTCAAGTTGGTCGGCCAGTTAATATGATTATTTTAAACTGATCATTGGTGCTCATTCAATAAGGCTTATAAATGAATCATAATGCATGGCATCACACAGCTTGGTATAGATTGGATTACTTGGACGCTTTGTCTTATCGAGTTATGTCACAAATTATGTCACATTATAGAACATTGAGCTAGCTTAACGTAGGTATGGCATTCATGTCATTCTGAGCACATAAAAAATTACAGACGATTTAATGCGGACATGTCAAGGTTATCGGTAGTTAATTTGATCATTCTAAACTGATTATTAGTGCTGAATAAGTAAAAGATTCTAAATAAATCATAACGCATGCAATCAAGGAGTTTGATTATATTGGATTACTTGGACACATTTTCATCTCTATTTCTGTCTCATATTTTGTCAAAGTATTGAAAATTAAGCTAACTTAACGTGGGCATTGAATTCGTGTCATTATGAGCTGTAAATCAAAATTTATGGACGATTTAGTGTGAGATGTCAAGTTGATTGGCCAGTTAATTTGATTATACTAAACTGATCATTGGTGTGCATTGAGTAAAGGCTTCTAAATGACGCATAATGCATGACATCACGTAGTTTTGGGTATATTTGATTACTTTGAGGCTTTGTCTTAACGTTGGTATTGAATTCGTGTCATTTAGAGCGCTAAATCAAAAGTTACAGACGATTTACTGCGGACATGTCAAGTTGATCGGTCAGTTGAAGTGACGATTCTCAACTGATGATTGGTGCTCATTAATTAAAGACTTATGAATAAAGCATACTGCATGACATCACACAGTTTTGGATGGATTTGATTATTTGGAAGACTTTTCGAAGCAAATTTAGTCTTAAATTTTGTGAAAATATAGAAAATTGAGCTTGCTTAACTGAGCATTGGATTCGGATCATTCTGAGCTCTAAATCAAAATTTACGGACGATTTAGTGCGGAAATGTGAAGTGGATTGACCAGTTAATACGATTATTCAAAAATGATCATTGGTACCCATTGAGTAAAGGCTTATTAATGAATCATAATCTACGACATCATGAGGTTTGGGATATATTGGATAACATGGACGCGTTATCGTATGTAGTTAGGTCTCAAATTTTTCCACAATATAGAAAATTGAACTACCTTAACGTGGATTGGATTCGTGTCATTCTGAGCTCTAAATCAAATGTTATGGACGATTTCGTGCGGACACGTCAAGTTGATCAGCTAGTTAAAGTGTATTTTCTAAACTGATCATTGGTGCTCATTGAGTAAAGGCTTAGCAATGAAACATAATGCATGGCATTACATAGTTAACGATAGAATGGATTACTTGGACGCTTTGTCGTATCTAGTTATGTCTTAAAATACAGACATCTCAATTTGATAGTCCAGTTAAAATGATAATTCAAAACTGATCATTGGTGCTAATTGAATAAAGGATTATAAATGAGCATAATGCATGGCATCACGTAGCTTGGGACAGATTGGATTACTTGGGCGCTTTGTCGTATCTATTTATGTCTTAAATTGTTTCTCATTATAGAAAATTGAGCAAGATTAACGTGGGCATTGGATTCGTGTCATTCAGAACTTTAAATCAAAAGTTACTCGCAATTTAGTGCAAACAAGTCAAGTGGATATGCGAGTTAAAATGATCATTCTTAACTGATCATTTGTGCTCATTGACTAAAGGATTATAAATGAGTGTAACGCTGTTTTAGATATATTTGATTACTTGGAGGACTTGTCGAAGCAATTTTAGTCTTAAATTTTATCATTTTATCACAGTATAGAAAATTGAGCTAGCTTAACATGGGCATTGGATCCGTGTCATTCGGAGCTCCAAATCAAAAGTTACGGAGGATTTAGTGCGGACATTTCAATTTGATTGGCCTGTTAAAATTATACTTCAAAACTGATCATTGGTGCTTATCGAGTAAAAGCTTATAAATGAAGCATAATGAATGGCATCACATTGATTGGGATAGATTGGATTACTTGCACGTTTTGTCATCTCCATTGCCGTCTCAAATTTTGTCACAATATAATAAACTGAGCTAGCTTAACGTAAGCACTCGATTCGTGTTATTCTGATCTCTAAATTAAAAGTTACACGCTTTGTCATCTCCATTTCTTTCTCTAGATTATTTGCACGCTTTGTCATCTCTAGGTTACTTGCACGCTTTGTCATCTCCATTTCAGTCTCAAATTTTCTCACAATATAAAAAACTAAGCTAGCTTAATGTAAGCATTGGATTTGTGTTATTCTGATCTCTAAATTAAAAGTTACGAACAATTTAGTGCGGACATTTCAAGTTTATCGGCCAGTTAATATGATCATTCTAAGTTGATCATTGGTGCTCATTGAATAAGGGCTTATAAATGAATCATAATGCATGGCATCAAGCAGTTTGGATAGATTGGATTACTTAGACGGTTTGTCGTCTATATCAAATTTTGTCAATGTATAGAAGATTGAGCTAACTTAACGTGGGCAATGGATTCGTGTCCTTCTGAGCTCTAAATCAAAATTTATGGAGGATTTAGTGCAGACATGTCAAGTTGATCGGCCAGTTAATGTGATTATTTCAAACTGATCATTGGTGCTCATTCAATAAGGCTTATAAATGAATCATAATGCGTGGCATCACACAGCTTGGTATAGATTGGATTACTTGGACGCTTTGTCTTATCGAGTTATGTCTCAAATTATGTCACAGTATAGAACATTGAGCTACCTTAACGTAGGTATTGAATTCGTGTCACTCTGAGCATATCAAAAATTACAGACGATTTAGCGCGGATATGTCAAGGTTATCGGTAGTTAATTTGATCATTCTAAACTGATTATTGGTGCTGAATAAGTAAAAGATTCTAAATAAATCATAACGCATGGCATCAAGAAGTTTGATTAGATTGGATTACTTGGACACATTTTCATCTCTATTTCTGTCTCATATTTTGTCAAAGTATTGACAGTTTAACGTGGGCATTGAATTCGTGTCATTATGAGCTGTAAATCAAAATTTATGGACGATTTAGTGTGGACATGTCAAGTTGATTGGCCAGTTAATATGATTATTCTAAACTGATCATTGGTGCGTATTGAGTAAAGGCTTCCAAATGAAGCATAATGCATGACATCACGTAGTTTTGGATATATTTGATTACTTTGATGCTTTGTCTTAACGTTGGTATTGAATTCGTTTCATTTAGAGCGCTAAATCAAAAGTTACAGACGATTTACTGCGGACATGTCAAGTTGATCGGTCAGTTAAAGTGACGATTCTCAACTGATGATTGGTGCTCATTAATTAAAGACTTATAAATAAAGCATAATGCATGACATCACACAGTTTTGGATGGATTTGATTACTTGGAAGACTTTTCGAAGCAAATTTAGTATTAAATTTTGTCAAAATATAGAAAATTGAGCTTGCTTAACATGGGCATTGGATTCGTATCATTCTGAGCTCTAAATCAAAATTTACGGACGATTTAGTGCGGAAATGTCAAGTGGATTGACCAGTTAATACGATTATTCAAAAATGATCATTGGTACTCATTGAGTAAAGGCATATAAATGAATCATAATCTATGGCATCATGAGGTTTGGGATATATTGGATAACATGGACGCTTTATCGTATGTAGTTCGGTCTCAAATTTTGCCACAATTTAGAAAATTGAACTAGCTTAACGTGGGCATTGGATTCTTGTCATTCTGAGCTCTAAATCAAAAGTTACGGACGATTTCGTGCGGACACGTCAAGTTGATCGGCTAGTTAAAGTGATTATTCTAAACAAATCATTGGTGCTCATTGAGTAAATGCTTAGAAATGAAACATAATGCATGGCATTACATAGTTAACGATAGAATGGATTACTTGGATGCTTTGTCGTATCTAGTTATGTCTTAAAATACAGACATCTCAAATTGATCGTCCAGTTAAAATGATAATTCAAAACTGATCATTGGTGCTCATTGAGTAAAGGATTATAAATGAGCATAATGCATGACATCACGTAGCTTGGGATAGATTGGATTACTTGGGCGCTTTGTCGTGTCTATTTATGTCTTAAATTTTGTTTCATTATAGAAAATTGAGCAAGATTAACGTGGGCATTGGATTCGTGTCATTCAGAACTTTAAATCAAAAGTTACTCACGATTTAGTGCAAACATGTCAAGTGGATATGCGAGTTAAAATGATCATTCCTAACTGATCATTTGTGCTCATTGACTAAAGGATTATAAATGAGTATAACGCAGTTTTGGATAGATTTGATTCCCTGGAGGACTTGTCGAAGCAATTTTAGTCTTAAATTTTATCACAGTATAGAAAATTGAGCTAGCTTAACATGGGCATTGGATTCGTGTCATTCGGAGCTCCAAATCAAAAGTTACGGAGGATTTAGTGCGGACATTTCAATTTGATTGGCGTGTTAAAATTATACTTCAAAACTGATCATTGATGCTTATTGAGTGAAAGCTTATAAATGAAGCATAATGAATGGCATCACATTGATTGGGATAGATTGGATTACTTGCACGTTTTGTCATCTCCATTTCTGTCTCAAATTTTGTCACAATATAATAAACTGAGCTAGCTTAACGTAAGCACTGGATTCGTGTTATTCTGATCTCTAAATTAAAAGTTACACGCTTTGTCATCTCCATTTCTTTCTCTAGATTACTTGCACGCTTTGTCTTCTCTAGATTACTTGCACACTTTGTCATCTCCATTTCTGTCTCAAATTTTCTCACAATATAAAAAACTCAGCTAGCTTAACGTAAGCATTGGATTTGTGTTATTCTGATCTCTAAATTAAAAGTTACGAACAATTTAGTGCGGACATTTCAAGTTGATCGGCCAGTTAATATGATCATTCTAAGCTGATCATTGGTGCTCATTGAATTAAGGCTTATCAATGAATCATAATGCATGGCATCAAGCAGTTTGGATAGATTGGATTACTTAGACGCTTTGTCGTCTATATCAAATTTGGTCAATGTATAGAAGATTGAGCTAGCTTAACGTGGGCATTGGATTCATGTCCTTCTGAGCTCTAAATAAAAATTTATGGAGGATTTAGTGCGGACATGTCAAGTTGATCGGCCAGTTAATATGATTATTTTAAACTGATCATTGGTGCTCATTCAATAAGGTTATAAATGAATCATAATGCATGACATCACAAAGCTTGGTATAGATTGGATTACTTGGACGCTTTGTCTTATCGAGTTATGTCTCAAATTATGTTACAGTATAGAACATTGAGCTAGCTTAACGTAGGTATTGAATTCGTGTCATTCTGAGCACATCAAAAATTACAGAGGATTTAGTGCGGACATGTCAAGGTTATCGGTAGTTAATTTGATCATTCTAAACTGATTATTGGTGCTCAATAAGTAAAAGATTCTAAATAAATCATAACGCATGGTTTCAAGAAGTTTGATTAGATTGGATTACTTGGACACATTTTCATCTCTATTTCTGTCTCAAATTTTGTCACATTATTCAAAATTAAGCTAACTTAACGTGGGCATTGAAATCGTGTCATTATGAGCTGTAAATCAAAATTTATGGACGATTTAGTGTGGACATGTCAAGTTGATTGGCCAGTTAATATGATTATTCTAAACTGATCATTGGTGCGCATTGAGTAATGGCTTCTAAATGAAGCATAATGCATGACATCATGTAGTTTTGGATATATTTGATTACTTTGATGCTTTGTCTTAACGTTGGTATTGAATTTGTGTCACTTAGAGCGCTAAATCAAAAGTTACAGACGATTTACTGCGGACATGTCAAGTTGATCGGTCAGTTAAAGTGACGATTCTCAACTGATGATTGGTGCTCAATAATTAAAGACTTATAAATAAAGCATAATGCATGATATCACACAGTTTTGGATTGATTTGATTATTTGGAAGACTTTTCGAAGCAAATTTAGTCTTAAATTTTGTCAAAATATAGAAAATTAAGCTTGCTTAACATGGGCATTGGATTTGTATCATTCTGAGCACTAAATCAAAATTTACGGATGATTTTGTGCGGAAATTTAAACTGGATTGACCAGTTAGTACGATTATTCAAAAATGATCATTGGTACTAATTGAGTAAAGGCTTATAAATGAATCATAATCTATGGCATCATGAGGTTTGGGATATATTGGATAACATGGACGCTTTATTGTATGTAGTTCGGTCTCAAAATTTTCCTTAATTTAGAAAATTGAACTAGCTTAACGTGGGCATTTGATTCCTGTCATTCTGAGCTCAAATCAAAAGTTACCGACGATTTCGTGCGGACACGTCAAGTTGATCTGTTAGTTAAAGTGATTAATCAAAACTGATCATTGGTGCTCATTGAGTAAAGGCTTAGAAATGAAACATAATGCATGGCATTACATAGTTAAGGATAGAATGGATTACTTGGATGCTTTGTCGTATCTAGTTATGTCTTAAAATGCAGACATGTCAATTTGATCGTCCAGTTAAAATGATAATTCTAAACTGATCATTGGGGCTCATTGAGTAAAGGATTATAAATGAGCATAATGCATGGCATCACGTGGCTTGGGATAGATTGGATTACTTGGGCGCTTTGTCGTATCTATTTATGTCTTAAATTTTGTCACAATATAGAAAATTGAGCAAGATTAACGTGGGCATTGGATTCGTGTCATTCAGAACTTTAAATCAAAAGTTACTGGTGATTTAGTGCAAACATGGCAAGTGGATATGCGAGTTAAAATGATCATTCTAAACTGATCATTTGTGCTCATTGACTAAAGGATTATAAATGAGTATAACGCAGTTTTGGATAGATTTGATTACTTGGAGGACTTTTCGAAGCAATTTTAGTCTTAAATTTTATCACTGTATAGAAAATTGAGCTAGCTTAACATGGGCATTGGATTCGTGTCATTCGAGCTCCAAATCAAAAGTTATGGAGGATTTATTGCGGACATTTCAATTTGATTGGCCTGTTAAAATTATACTTCAAAACTGATCATTGTTGCTTATAGAGTAAAAACTTATAAATGAAGCATAATGAATGGCAACATATTGTTTGGGATAGATTGGATTACTTGCACGTTTTGTCATCTCCATTTTTGTCTCAAATTTTGTCACAATATAATAAACTGAGCTAGATTAACGTAAGCACTGGATTCGTATTATTGTGATCTCTAAATCAAAAGTTACATGCTTTGTCATCTCCATTTCTTTCTCTAGATTACTTGCACGCTTTGTCGTATGCTTTAATACGATTATTCTAAATTGATCATCGGTGCTCATAGAGAAAAGGCTTATAAATGAAGCAAATGCATGACATCACGCATTTTGGGATAGATTGGATTACTTGTACGCTTTGTCGTATGTAGTTCTATATGAAATTTTGTCACAATATAGAAAATTGAACTAGCTTAACGTGGGCATTGGATTCGTGTCATTTTGAGCTATAAATCAATAGTTACAGATGATTTAGTGCAGACATGTCAAGTTAATCGGCGAGTTAAAATGATCATTCTAAACTGATCATTGGTGCTCATTGAGTAAAAGCTTATAAATGAAAAATAATGCATAGCATCACACAATTTGGAATATATTGGATTACTTGGATGCTTTCTTATATCTATTTCAGTCTCAGAAGTTCTTATTATATCAAAAATTGAGCTAGTTTAACGTGGGCATTGGATTCATGTCATCATGTGCTCTAAATAAAAAGTTATGGACGATTCAGTGCGTATATGTCAATTTAATCGGTCAGTTAAAATGATCATTCTAAAATGATCATTGATGCTCAATGATTAAAGGCTTATAAATGAAGCATAACGCATGACCTCACGTAGTTTTGGAAAGATTGGATTACTTGGATGCTTTGTCGTATCAACTTCTGCCTCAAATTTTGTCAAAATATAGAAAATTGAGATAGCTTAACGTGGGCATTGGATTCGTGTCATTTTGAGCTCTAAATGAAAAGTTATGGATGATTTGTTGCGGACATGTCACGTTGATCGGCCAATTAATATGATTATTCTACACTGATCATTGGTGCTCATTGAGTAAAGTCTTATAAATGAAGCATAATGCATGGATTCATGCAGGTTGGGATAGATTGGATTACTTGAACGCGTTGTAGTATCTATGTAACACCCGTCTCCAAAATACATGACATGTGTCTTCGCTTCGTACTTAACTTATAATTCATTTATTCAACAGTACTCAAGATTCAAAATAAAATAAATAAATAATGTTTAAAAATTCCCAAAATATAGCACCCCCGAGACACTGCATTACTACTGCTCGAACTCACCTACATCCAAAAGGAGGCATGAGTAAATTAATTACTAAGTGAAACGATCACGCCTACCCACATATTCCCATTATATAAGTATGTATATAATCTTGATAATTACTTTATTTAGTAATTAAAAATAACATGATTGATCCCATAAAAAGTCGAAAACAATACTACCAATATATATGTATTTAAACTGTATTTGTCTAAGTCACAACCACTCCTCCTCATCCTTAACCACGTCGGTTTAGGATTTCGGAACTCCCCAAGCCACGTCGGCTTTCCCCCCGGCCACGTCGGCCAATTTGCTCGAGCTTCTGTCATGTCGACGGTTGCCTAACCATGTTGGTTTAAGGATTCGGAACCCCCCCCCCAAGCCACGTCGGCTTTCCACCACGGCCAAGTCGGCCTATTTTCTCACATCGAGCTCCCATCACGTCGATGGTTGTTTCCGGCCTGCCAGCCGTTAATGAAGTACGACTCAACACTGCTGTTGTCGTAGCCCAACACCCATCAACGTTGTTCAACCAACTAACGTTGTTCAAATCCACCATACCCGCGTTATGTGAATATCATGTTCACTAGAAATTTATTCTCACATTAATAAATCAAACATTATGCTTGTTTAGACTAAATGTTTAATATTTATCTAATAATTATATTAATTTATTTCAATTAATTAATTGAGTATGGTTTATTTTACTATACCATACCCAACCATAATTAATTTAGTATTTTTAACCAATAAACCAACACATAACCATTTATCTTTCTTAATAATTAAGTCACATAATAATCTCCCTTAAAATAATAATTTTACCTAATATTTCTACTCCCTCCCCCCATCACACCCGTACACCACATTCCTATTCCTCATTTTAATATTTATTTATTTATTATCTAATAAATTCGTAATAGTTTTAACTCATTTTTCATGATAAAAACACCATCATTTTTGCAATAATTAACTAAAACCCTAACATCACACATGATTCAACCTCTAATTTTCTCCCTAAACGAATCACTCATCAAAATACATATACATAATTGTATAATGAAAATTGTAGATCCCGTCTCACCTCAAGTCGAAGCTTGGGTTAATTTCTTTTCATTCGGCGATGGTACACACGAGCATCTGGACTCTCCAATGCTAAACTTTCTATCCCTCTGCTTTGTCGAAATCTCTCCCTCACGACTGCCTCTAATCCCTTTGGCGACGTCTTATGTAGTCATTAGGGTTAATTAGGTTTTTAGAAGAATTATCCGTTATACCCTCACTTCGAGTTCTGTGAGCTCTATGGTTTAAATTTAGGCCCGGGATGTTACAATTCTCCCTCACCACAAAAGAATTTGTCCCCGAATTCGATGGTTCAACCTCACTCTCCTCGTGATCCTTAAAAAGACCAGGATAATTTATTCTCATATGATGTTCTGACTTTGATACAAGCCTTGATTCAAGGATGTATGCGCGTGGGCTGTTTGTAGAAGATTAGGTGAGAAACTCAACCTTAGGCTTCTGGATGGGGGTTTTCTGGTTGGTAAAAGATGGAAGGGTGAAGTGAACCACACGAGGGGTGATGAACCTCGTGATAAATCACAAACGTAGAGCTAGGAGGGCTGGTCTCAACTAGGTTCTAAGCGCACAAGCTTCTTTGAGAGAATAACTTGTAAGGAAAATTCGATCTGTATTAATTAGCAAAAAGGTTGTCGAACTACAATGCTGGAAGGAGCCTTATTAATATGCTCGACAGCTTGACCTTCTAGGGTCGACTCAAACAAAGAAAAGGAAAGTTTACAAAAGTGCACAAAGGAAAAGATACAAAAGTGTATAACTGAAAAAGGACCTATTCCTAAAATGTTTTTAACTCAATAAAAGTAAGTATTCTAGATCCTACCCTGCAAAACAGAAAGAGGCAAATATTCTTATTGAAAACTTACCTTAACTTACCTCATGGCCAAGAAATGGAAGGTGGCCGTCCTTGTGGCATGCACACGCCTTGCTCCTAGTCTTCGACTTGGAGTAGGGTTAAAAATCTTTGGGCCCTGACCGCTCTTGCCACTAAAGCCCAAGTCTCTGATGTTCCTTGTGTTGTTGAGAAGCCTTTGGACTCTAATTTGCTCTTCTGGCCCATTGTCCTTAGCTGCTCTTCCTCTAGGAGCTTGTCGACCCATAAGCTGAATTTGTGGAAGAGTGCCCTTGATCTGCTTCTTGTCATTGCTCCTTGAGGTACCACTGGTGTAGATACTTCTTCTAGGTGAATGTCCTGGATCTGGTAGCTCATTTGGTCCGAGTCCTCTTGTGTGGAAGTGGAATTGCGCGTGTACTCGGCTGGATCGGCTGTACCGGCTGGATTGTGCGCAGTACTGGCCGGAATGCCTTCAGGACCAGCCATGTTGATCCCGGAGTTGGCGGCATCACCAGAGGGACCGGCGGTGTCATCCACGTCCCCACCAAGTGTGCCGGGAGCTTGGGTCTCTCCGCCGGCGATGCTGACCGGTCTGGTCCTATAGGTCGAGGGTCCCGCGGTACTGCCTGGTCCGGCAGACGTGCCAGATGGTCCTGCTGTCTCGGGCAAGCTTCCTGGTTGGCCAGTCTGGTCTCCTAGCTGGATGTACGACCTGATGTCCTCATCATTCCCTCCCTCTTCAGTAGTTTTTGTCCTCAAAACTGGTTCATCTGCATGGAAAGGGGCCAAGTCAGTAACATTAAACGTATTGGACACATTAAACTCAGCTGGAAGCTCGATCCGGTAGGCGTTGTTGTTGATCCTCTCGAGCACTCTGAATGGTCAATCTCCTCTTGGTGCTAGCTTGGAACTCCTTAGGTTTGGGAACCTCTCCTGCCGTAGGTGTAGCCACACCCAATCGCCTGGTTGAAAGATCACCTCCTTTCTTCCCTTGTTGGCATGAGTCACATACTGTCCGGTCCTCTTCTCCAAGTTTTCTGCTACCTTCTGGTGTAATCTCCTTATGAAATCTGCCTTGGATGCTCCGTTGAGGTTGGTCATCTCAGCTTGTGGTAGTGGTGTTTGCTCCAATGGGGTGAGAGGGTTGAAGCCGTATACCACTTCAAATGGTGTCTTCTTGGTTGCTGAGTGCATGGCTCGGTTGTAAGCAAACTCTATGAATGGCAAGCACTCCACTCAAGTTGGCAAACCCTGTTGACAACTTCAGTTTGGCCATCGGTTTGAGGATGGCAGGTGGTAGAGAAGAGTAGCTTCGTGCCTAGCTTTCTCCAAAGGGTCCTCCAGAAATGGCTGAGGAACTTGGTGTCCCTGTCTGATACGATTGTCCTTGGCACTCCATGAAGCCGTAATATCTCCCTGAAGAACAGCTCAGCTGTTTGTGTGGCATCATTGACATTGGCACATGGGATGCAGTGTGCCATCTTGGAGAATCTGTCCACCACTACAAAGATTTCATCTTTGTGGTTGATCTTGGGCAGACCTAGAACAAAGTCCATTGAGATGTCCACCCATGGATGTGTGGGTATGGGCAGTGGGAGATACAACCCGTGAGGTTGCACTCGGGACTTTGCCTTCTTGCAAGTGATGCATCTTGCACAATGAGCTTCTACTGTCCTCTTGATGTGTGGCCAGTAGAAGTGCTCCTTGACCACTGCTAGAGTCTTGTCGACACTAAAGTGGCCCATGAGTCCTCCTCCATGAGCTTCTCGGATGATAAGCTCCCTTAATGATCCTTGTAGTTTGCACAACCTTCTTTCTCGGAACAAGAATCCCTCATGGATGTAGAATTTGCCATGACTCCCTGTGCCACACTCCTTGTAGCTCTCAGCAAATTCAGGATCATCCTTGTATAGTTCCTTGATGTGCTCGAATCCTAGGACCTTTGCCTCCATGGTTGATATCAAGGCAAACCTCCTTGATAGTGCATCGGCTACCACATTACCTTTGCCCTTCTTGTACTTGATGATGTACGGGAAGGTCTCTATGAACTCCATCCACCTGGCATGTCTCCTCTTGAGATTGGTTTTCCCTCTGAGGTGTTTGAGAGTCTCATGATCAGTGTGGATCACAAACTCCTTGGACAGCAAGTAATGCTGCCAAGTCTCCAATGCTCGGACAAGGGCATAAAGCTCCTTATCATAAGTGGGGTAGTTCAGTGAGGCACCACCTAGCTTCTCACTGAAGTATGCCACTGGTCTCCCTCCTTGGGTTAGCACTGCTCCTATGCCTACTCCAGAGGCATCACACTCCACTTCAAACGTCTTGTTGAAGTCGGGCAGGACTAGCACTAGTGCATGTGTAAGGCTGTCCTTCAAGGCCTGGAATGCCTTCTCCTGAGCTTCTCCCCAGCTGAATCCCACGTTCTTCTTCACTACTACCATCAATGGTGAGGCAATACTGCTGAAGTTGGGCACGAATCTCCTATAGAAGCTGGCCAGTCCGTGGAAGCTCCTCACTTGGCTGATGTTGCCTGGTGTTGGCCATTCTTGTATGGCTCGAATCTTTTCCTCATCAACCTGTAGGCCCTGTGAACTTACAACAAAACCTAAAAGACAAGTTTATCAGTAGAAAAGGTGCACTTCTTGAGATTGGCATAAAGCTCTTCTTGTCGAAGGGTTTTAAGTACCATCTCAAGATGTGTGAGGTGTTCCCGTAGGCACTTACTATAAACTAGTATATCATCAAAGTAAACTACCACAAACTTACTGATGTACGCCCTAAGAACTTGGTTCATAAGGCGCATGAAGGTGCTTGGGGCATTAGTCAAGCGAATGGCATGACTGTCCACTCGTAGAGCCCTTGCTTTGTCTTAAAAGCAGTCTTTCACTCATCACCTTCCTTCATTCTTACCTGGTGGTATCCACTTTTGAGGTCTATCTTGGAGAAGACCGTGGCTCCACTCAGCTCATCTAGCATGTCATCCAGTCGTGGTATTGGATGCCTGTACTTGACTGTGATGTTGTTGATTGCTCGGCAGTCCACGCACATGCGCCAAGTCCCATCCTTCTTGGGCACTAGTAGGACTGGTACGGCACATGGACTGAGGCTCTCTCGAACATATCCTTTCTCCAGGAGTTCCTTGACTTGCTTCTCAAGCTCCTTGGACTCCTCTGGACTCATCTGGTAGGCTGGCCGGTTGGGCAGGGCTGCTCCGGGCACTAGATCAATCTGGTGTTCTATGCCACGTAAAGGAGGCAAGCCTGCTGGTATCTCCTCTGGAAATACATCCTGGAATTTTTTGAGGAGAGTTGCTACTTCAGGAGGTAGCTCTACCTGTCCCTGTTCTACACTCAAAACTTCTTTGAAGACTATTAGTAACATTAAATCCTTTGAGGCTAAAGCTCTCCGGACATGGCTTGGTTGAATAAGAAAATTAGACTTGATAAGTTTCTTTTCCTTACTCATTTGGAGTTGTAGCTCATGTACTTGAGCAGGCGTAAGAGGAGCTAGGCTGACCTTTCTCTTGTCATGCACGAAGGTGTAGAGATTGGTTCGGCTATCATGCCGGGTCTCTTTGTCAAACTGCCATGGTCTTCCTAGTAGAAGATGGCCAGCTTGCATGGGCACCACGTCGCACATGACTTGATCCTGGTACTTGCCCACACTGAATGGTACAATGACTTGTTCATGGATCTTTAGTTCCACTTTGTCATCGAGCCATCTCAGTCTATATGGTCGAGGATGCCTTGTCTTCTCTAGACCTAGCTTATCAACCATATATGCACTAGCAACATTAGTGCAAGAACCACCATCTATGATGAGGTTACATACCTTGCCCTTGATGGTGCAACGGATGTGGAAGATGTTCTCCCTTTGGATGGTCTCTGAAGGATCCACCATTGCACTGAGGATACGTCTAGTGACCAGCACTTCCCCCACATCAGGGTACTCAATGTCACCATACTCTCCTTCTGGTTCATAGTCCTCTTCATCTTGGGACTCATACTCTCCTGCCTCCGTAATCAGCATGACTCGGTTGTTTGGGCACTCCCTTGAGATGTGTCCACGTCCCCTGCACTTGAAACAAGTTATGTCACGTGATCTTTGAGGGTTAGAAGACTTACCAGGCTCTCTCTGGTCACGGGTGGGTTCAGGAGGCTTGCTCTTGAACCTTGACTCGATCTCTATGCTTTTGCCTTTGTCTACAGGCTTGGGCATGTTGCTTGGTGCCCAAGGCGTCTTAGGCTTGCTGCGGATGTCTTGGCTCTTACGTTTGATGTGCTGCTCAGCTTGCACAGATAGGTGGAACAAGTCTTTGAAGTCATTGTAGATTTGCCTTTCCACCTTGCGGCTGATCCTTTCTTGGAGTCCATCCAAGAATTGTGCCATCAATGCTTCCTCATCATCATTGAGCTCCAATCTGTTCCTTAGCTTCTCGAACTCTTCATAGTACTCCTCTACTGATCTGGTACCCTGTTTAAGAGTACGAAAACGACGTTGCAAATCTCTATGAAAGAAAGGTGGAACAAACCTTTGTCGCATGAGGTCTTTCATGTCGACCCATGAGTCTACGGGTCTCATTCTCTTCCTCCTTCTGTCAGATACCTCACGATCCCACCAGATGAGGGCATTGTCCGTGAGTTGTGCTACTACCATTGAGACTCTCCTAGGTCCTGGTTGGTTGTAGTGATCAAAGATATGATCCATTCTCCTCTCCCAATCTAGGTAAGCCTCGGGGTCTACTTTTCCTGCAAAACTTGGAGGAGTTAGTTTAACATCAGGATGAATTACCCGGTTGTAGGTGCGTTCATCTCCATCCTCATGATGTCCAGGAGGCATTCTTGGTCTCTGGTGAAGACCATATGGCTCAAAGTCATCATCTTCTGCCTCTGGTTGCCGTGGAGGTCCTCTCGGCCTATGGTGATAGTTATGAGGTTGTGTGTCCTCATCTCCATCTGGCTGGGGTTCCTCCTGTTCGTGCCGTGTCCTAAGGTGCTCAGGACCCTCAGGACGGTCTTGCTCAGCCCTCACGTGCCTTATGGAAAAAAAGGAAACTTCCTAGACAACTTGTGCTAGCTGTCCAATTCAAAATCTTTTGGGTATTTTCCTATTTTCTTTTCTTTTCTTTTTGTTTTCTTTTTAATTTAACTTAAAATTAATGGAAATATGAATTAAACAGAAAGGAAAACGTGAATGGCAATGCAAAAGTCAATCTAAACCCTAGTGATACACGTAGAAGGCTAGATGCACTCGGTTTGGAGTTTGAGGTTATTTTTTTTTTCTTGAATGCGACTGAAACTAATGCAAGAATTAAAAGCAAAACAAGCAAAAGGATAGAAACAACCTGGTTTAGGAGCTTTAAGCTCTGATACCAAAATGATACAAGCCTTGATTCAAGGATGTATGCGCGTGGGCTGTTTGTAGAAGATTAGGTGAGAAACTCAACCTTAAGCTTCTGGATGGGGGTTTTCTGGTTGGTAAAAGATGGAAGGGTGACGTGAACCACACGAGGGGTGATGAACCTCGTGATAAATCACAAACTTAGAGCTAGGAGGGCTGGTCTCAACTAGGTTCTAAGCGCACAAGCTTCTTTGAGAGAATAACTTGTAAGGAAAATTCGATCTGTATTAATTAGCAAAAAGGTTGTCGAACTACAATGCTGGAAGGAGCCTTATTAATATGCTCGACAGCTTGACCTTCTAGGGTCGACTCAAACAAAGAAAAGGAAAGTTTACAAAAGTGCACAAAGGAAAAGATACAAAAGTGTATAACTGAAAAAGGACCTATTCCTAAAATGTTTTTAACTCAATAAAAGTAAGTATTCTAGATCCTACCCTGCAAAACAGAAAGAGGCAAATATTCTTATTGAAAACTTACCTTAACTTACCTCATGGCCAAGAAATGGAAGGTGGCCGTCCTTGTGGCATGCACGCGCCTTGCTCCTAGTCTTCGACTTGGAGTAGGGTTAAAAATCTTTGGGCCCTGACCTCTCTTGCCACTAAAGCCCAAGTCTCTGATGTTCCTTGTGTTGTTGAGAAGCCTTTGGACTCTAATTTGCTCTTCTGGCCCATTGTCCTTAGCTGCTCTTCCTCTAGGAGCTTGTCGACCCATAAGCTGAATTTGTGGAAGAGTGCCCTTGATCTGCTTCTTGTCATTGCTCCTTGAGGTACCACTGGTGTAGATACTTCTTCTAGGTGCATGTCCTGGAGCTGGTAGCTCATTTGGTCCGAGTCCTCTTGTGTGGAAGTGGAATTGCGCGTGTACTCGGCTGGATCAGCTGTACCGGCTGGATTGTGCGCGGTACTGGCCGGGATGCCTTCAGGACCGGCCAAGTTGATCCCGGAGTTGGCGGCATCACCAGAGGGACCGGCGGTGTCATCCACGTCCCCACCAAGTGTGCCGGGAGCTTGGGTCTCTCCGCCGGCGATGCTGACCGGTCTGGTCCTATAGGTCGAGGGTCCGGCGGTACTGCCTGGTCCGGCAGACGTGCCAGATGGTCCGGCTGTCTCGGGCAAGCTTCCTGGTCGGCCAGCCTGGTCTCCTGGCTGGATGTACGACCTGATGTCCTCATCAGACTCCGACATCTCTTCTTCAATTCCATTTCTTTCCCAAGGAACGCGAACGGATTTAACATGCTTCCCTTCCATATCAACTCTTCGTTGTTCAGTGATTTTTACTGGTTTACTAAGAATTGTCAAGTTTTCTTCCAAATCCTCTGGTGGTTGATGCATAATGAGTTGGGGTTCTTTGACAACTTTTCGGAGGACTGATACATGGAACATCATGAAACACAGCTAACTCCTTTGGTAATACTATTCTATATGGAACTCTACCAATCCTTTTGGTAATTTGATAAAGTCCCATAAAACTAGTTTGAGTTTTCCCAACTTCTTATTCTTATATGCTCCTCTGAACACCCTCATTTTCAAATATACCTCGTCTCCTACTCTAAACTCCAATCCTCTTCTTCCTTTATCAGCGTAACTCTTCTGACGATCTTGAGCCTCTTTTAATCTAGCACGAAAAGTTTCCCCTTGATCCACTTTCTCTTGTAACATATCCTTGAGGGTTTAAATTGTTCTCTTCGACTGTCCATCCGTTTGCGGATGATACGCGGTACTGAGATGCACTTTCGTCCCAAGTGCCTTTTGGAACGTCTGCAAAAATATTGAATAATTTTTGGATCTCTGTCCGAAACAATGCTCACTGCAACCCCATATCGCCTAAGAGTAACTTCCAAGTATATTTTTGCTAATTGGTCACCATTGTCTGTCTTTTTAGTCACAAAGAGATGAGAGGACTTCGTAAGTCAATCAACAATTATCCAAAATGTATCTAACTTATTAACTGTCCTTGGGAATCTGTCACAAAATCAATAGTGATCATATCTGATTTCTACTCACGCAACGCTAACTTCGAAATAACCCACTGTGTATTCTATGTTCTGCCTTTATTAATTGGGACGTAGAACACTTCGCTACCCATTCTGAAATCCTATTTTATGTTGTTCTAATGGTAATAACATTTTAGATCTTGCTACAACTTTGTCGCCCCCGGATGGATTGCGAAACGTGACTGGTGTGCGAGCTAAGATCTCATCCTTTTGTTCTTTAACATTGGAAACACATACCCAATTCCGATACAAGTAGATCACATTGTCTGCGGTATGGTATCCTTTCACATTATTATCCACAACCTTTCTTACTGCATCATCTACCCTTTGAACCTCAAATTTTTTCAAAGTAAGTCTACCCGATTTATGGCTTCTAATCCTATGCCATCTTTGGAAACAATAGCAATACACAAGCTTAATTTTTCCAAGAAAACTACTTGCTCCTCTGCTTCTCGTTCCCTTGATATGTGATTTTATTTCTTCTACTTATTGCATTTGCTACCATGTTAGCCTTACCAGGATGGTATTCGATTTCCAAATCATAATCTGATATTAGTTCCATCCATATCATTTGTCTCAGATTAAGGTATGGTTGCGTAAATATACATTTTTTTAAAATCTTGTGGTCGATAAAAACTTGGACTTTTTCCCCGTACAAATACGCGTGACAAACCCTTGAAACAAAAACCACTACTGCTAATTCCAAACCATGGGTTGAATAGTTTATCTCATGTTTTCTCAACTGGCTAGAAGCATAGGCAATTATTCGTTATTCCTGCATTAGCACCCAATCCAATTCTAACCTTGATACGTTGTGTATACTTAATATGGTAGCTTTGTCCTTGCCAAGGTCAATATTGAAGTCTCAATCAAATGCTCTTTCAATTTCTAAAAGCTTTTTCCCCACTCTTTTGTGCATTTAAACTACACATCCTTTTCTATGAATTGAGTCATAGACTTAGCAATACTCGCAAACCGCTCAACAATTTTTTGGTAATAACCTCTAGGTCAGGAAAACTATAGATATCTGTTGCATTTCTGGCGCTGGTCATCCCATAATCCATGTGATTCCGGATCCACTGATACTCTCCAACTCCAGACACAATGTGACCTAAAAAAAATAATATTCCTCTCCCAAAAACTATATTTGCTCAACTGAGCATATAACTTGTATTAACAATCTTGCGAGTACTAACCTTAAATAGTCCACTTGAACAATGCATCCGGGTGTGTCCATTCTGACCACACTTGAAACAAGTGAACATTCTTCTAACCTGTACAAGCCCATATTCCAACTATCCGTGGTATGTCGCTACAGCTCAACCGATTTCTCTGCCCTTCCTTGGGCCACTATTTCTTGTTTGGTTTCCATCTCAATGCCTTGTCCCACTAAGGACGCTGTTTCCACTAAATTGACCATGCTATTGTACTTTTCCATTATGCACGATTTTTCACCTCTAGCCTTAAACATCTTTGAAACTTGAGGATCATGTCATATTCGTTTGTTCCTCTCCCTGTGAAGCTCATAAATAGACAAAATTCTTGATCATACTCCCGTACTGACTTAGACCCATGTCGAAGATCAACAAACAACCTGACCATTTTGTCTATAACGTCTTGGGGAAAGAACCCCCGTGCAAATTCCTCCTTAGAGTCATGCCAACTAAGCATGTGGTTTGCATGAGTACAAATGACCATACTATCCAACCAACTTGTGCTTCATCCCTTAAGTATTGAATTGTCAATTGCTTCCAAAACTCAATCGGACACATGATGGTCTCGTAGTTCCTATCTAACATATTCATCCAGCTGTGTGCTGTAATCGGATTGATCCCTCCACTAAACATATTCAAATTCCTTAACATCTTCAAAATGCCAATATGTGGGCAATGACCCGTACTAGCATCCTTGGCATTAGAGGAGATGGTGGTGAGTATTGAGATGCCCCAAACTCTTGAACAAGAGGCTCGAGTGCAGCAAACTCCGGAGCTGTATGCTCAGGCACTACAACTCCTGGTATTCGGTTTGCTATAGGAACTTGCTGCAACAAGGGCTCTAACGCCTCACACATACCTTGCATCACATCTGCATTTAGCATTACATAATCCACCTTGAGAGCAACAAAAACTGGTTGTTGAGTTAGAGCAACCCCCTCCTGCTCAAGCGGCTGATCATTATGGTCTCGCTGACGATCTCCACTACGCAAACAAGTCCTACGATTAACTCTCCCCGATGGCATGTTGTCCACATAAACACTCGATTTAGACATTACTCTCCACTAGTATTATAAATCAACAAAATTTAAATGACCTCACGCAAGTTACTCTTAGTGGTGCTCCCCCATTGAAAATACATTTTTTTAATTACTAAAACTCTAAAACAAAGCTCTCCGGATCAGAACCAGAGTAGCAATCTCGCTCTGATACCAAAATTATAACACCCGTCTCCAAAATACATGACACGTGTCTTCGCCTCATACTTAACTTATAATTCATTTATTCAACGATACTCAAGATTCAAAATAAAATAAATAAATAATGTTTAAAAATTCCAAAAATATAGCACCATCCCGAGTCACTTCATCACTACTGCTCGAACTCACCTAAATCCAAAAGGAGGTATGAGTAAATTAATTACGCCTACCCACATATTCCTATTATACAAGTATGTATCTAATCTTGATAATTACTTTATTTAGGAATGAAAACTAACACAATTGATCCCACAGAAATTCAACAACAATACTACCAATATATATGTATTCAAACCGTGTTTTTCTAAGTTACAACCACTCCTCCTCATCTTTAACCACGTCGGTTTAAGGATTTCGGAACTCCCCAAGACACGTCGGCTTTCCCCCCTGGTCACGTCGGCCAATTTGCTCACGTCGAGCTTCCATCATGTCGACGGTTGCCTAACCACGTCGGTTTAAGGATTCAAACCACCCCCCCAAGCCATGTCGGCTTTCCACCACGGCCACGTCAGCCTATTTGCTCACATCGAGATCCCGTCAAGTCGACGGTTATTTCCAGCCTACCAGCCGTTAATGAACTACGACTCAACACCGCTATTGTCGTAGCCCAACACCCATCAACGTAGTTGAACCAACTAACGTTGTTCAAATCCACCATACCCGCGCTACGTGAATATCATGTTCACCAGAAATTTATTCTCACATTAATAAATCAAACATTATACTTTCTTAGACTAAATGTTTAATATTTATCTATAATAATCATATTAAATTATTTCAATTAATTAATTGATTATGGTTTATTTTACTATACCATACCCAACCATAATTAATTTAGAATTCTTAACCAATAAACAAACACACAACCATTTATCTTCCTTAATAATTAAGTCACATAATAATCTCCATTAAAATAATAATTTAACCTAATATTTCTACTCCTTTCCCCCACCACACCCGTACACCACCACATTCCTATTCATCATTTAAATATTTATTTATTTATTATCTAATAAATTCCTAATAGGTTTAACTTCTTTTTCCTGATAAAAAGACCATCATTTTTGTAATAAGTAACTAAAACTCTAACACCACACATGATTCAACCTCTAATTTTCTCCCTGAACGAATCACTCATCAAAATACATATACATCAGTGTATAATGAAAATCGTAGATCCCGTCTCACCTCACGGCAAAGCTTGGGTTAATTTCTTTTCCTTCGGCGATAGTACACACGAGTATCTGGACTCTCCAACGTTGAACTTTCTATCCCTCTGCTTTGTCAAAATCTCTCCCTCTCTTTTTGTTTTTGTTCTGATGAACGGCTGCCTCTAATCCCTTTGGCGACGTCTTATATAGTCATTAGGGTTTATTAGGGTTTTAGAAGAATTGTCCGTTATACACTCACTTCTAGTTTTGTGGGCTCTATGGTTTAAATTTAGGCACAGGATGTTACAAGCTAGTTCTGTCTCAAATCTTTCTAGAATATAGAAAATTGAGTTAGATTAACGTGGTCATTCGCTTCGTGTCATTCTGAGCTCTAAATCAAAATTTATGTAAGATTCAGTGCGGACATGTTAAGTTATCGGCCAGTTAATATGATTACTCTAAACTGATCATTGGTGCTCATTGAGTAAAGGCTTATAAATGAAGCATAATGCTTGGCATCACGTTGTTTGGGATGGATTAGATTACTTGGACGTTTTGTCGTATCTAGTTTTGTATCAAATTTTGTCACAATATAGAAAATTGCACTTGCTTAACGTGGGCATTGGAATCATATAAGTCTGAGCTACAAATCAAAAGTTACAGATGATTTAGTGCATATATGTCAAGTTGATCAGCAAGTTAAAATGATCATTCTAATCTGATCATTGGGGCTCATTGAGTAAAAGTTTATAAATGATGAATAAAGCATGGCATCATGCAATTTGGGATAGATTGTATTACTCGGACGATTTTCCGTATCTAGTTTTGTCTAAACTTTTGTCACAATATAGAAAATTAAACTAGCTTAACGTGGACATTTGGTTTGTGTAATTCTGAGCTCTAAATCAAAAGTTACGGAAGATTTAGAGCAGACATGTAAAGTTGATAGGGCAGTTATTATGATTGTTCTAAACTAATCATTGGTGTGCATTGAGTACAGACTTGGATGCATGGATTCACGAAGTTTGGGATAGGTTGGATTACTTGGATGCTTTGTCGTGTCTATTTCTGTCTCAAATTTTGTCACAACATAGAAAATTGAGCTAGCTTAATGTGGGCATTGGATTCGTGTCATTCAGAGCTCTAAATCAGAATTTACGGACGATTTTCTGTGGACATGTCAAGTTGATCGGCCTGCTAAAATGATAATTCTAAACTCATCATTGGTGTTTATTGAGTAAAACCTTATAAATGAAGAATAATGCATGGAATCATGCAGTTTCGGATAGATGGGATTACTTGGACGCTTTGGTGTATCTATTTCAGTCTCAAATTTTGTCACAATTTGGTAAATTGAAATGGCTTAACGTGGGCATTGGATTCGTGTCATTCTAAGCTATAAATAAAAAGTTATGGATGATTTACAGCAGACATGTCAAGTTGATTGGCCAGCTAATATTATTATTCTAAACTGATCATTAGTGCTCATTGAGTCAAATCTTATAAATGAAGAATAATGCATGAGTTCACGCAGTTTGGGATAGATTTTGTAACTTGGACGCTTTGTCGTGTCTAGTTCTGTCCCAAATTTCATCACAATATAGAAAATTGAACTATATTAACGTGCGTATTGGATTCGTGTCATTTTGAGCTATTAATTGAAAGTTATGGATGATATGGTGCTGATATGTCAAGTTTATCAGCCAGTTAAAATGATCATTCTGAACTGATCATTGGTGGTCATTGAGTAAATGATTATAAATGAAGAATAATACATGGAATCATGCAGTTTGTCATACATTGGATTACTTAGATACTTTGTCATTACTATTTCTGTCTCAAATGTTGTCAAAATATAGAAAATTGAGCTAGCTTAATGTGGGCATTGGATTCGTATCATTATGAGCTCTAAATCAAAAGTTACGGACGATTTAGTGTAGACATGTCAAGTTGATCGGCCAATTATATGATTATTCTAAACTGATGATTGGTGCTAGTTGAGTAAATCCTTATAAATGAAGCACAATGCATGGCATTATGCAGTTTGGGATAGATTGGATTACCCGGACGATTTGTCGTATCTTGTTCTATCTCAAATTTTGACACAATTTAGTAAATTGAACTAGTTTAACGTGGGTATTGGATTCGTGTCATCTCGAGCTATAAATCTATAGTTATGATGATTTAGTGCAAACATATCAAGGTTATTGACCAGTTAAAATGATCATTCTAAACTGATCATTGATGCTGCTTGAGTAAAAGCTTATAAATGAAGAATAATGCATGACATCAAGAAATTTAGGTAGATTGGATTACTTGAACGCTTTTTCGTCTCTATTTTTGTCACAAATTTTGTTAAAATATAAAAAATTTAGCTAGCTTAACGTGGGCATTGGATTCGTGTCATTCTGAGCTATAAATCAAAAGTCAGAAACGATTTAGTGCAGGCAAGTCAAGTTGATAGGCAAGCTAATATGATTATTTTTACTCATCATTGGTGTTCATTCAGTAAAGTCTTACATAATTAGGGATATAATGATTAGTTGGATGCTTTGTCGTATCTATTTCTGTCTCGAATTTTGTTACAATATAGAAAATTGAGCTGGCTTACCGTGGGCATTGGGATTCGTGTCATTTTGAGCTATAAATCAATAATAACATATGATTTAGTGCTAAGTTGATCGGCGAGTTGAAATGATCATTCTAAACTGATCATTTGTGCTCATTGAGTATAAGCTTATAAATGAAGAAAAATGCATGGCATCACGCAATTTGGGATATATTGAATTACTTAGAATGTCTTATAATTTTATCGTATATATTTCTGTCTCAAAAGTTGCCACAATAATGAAAATTGAGCTAGTTTAACATAGCCATTGGATTCATGTCATTCTGAGCTTTAAATAAAAAGTTATGGATGATTTAGTATGGACATGTCAATTTAATCGACCAGTTAAAATGATCATTCTAAAATGATCATTGGTGCTCAATGAGTAAATGATTATAAATGAAGCATAACACATGACATCAGGTAGTTTTGGAAAGATTGGATTTACTTTGATGCTTTGTCATATCTATTTCTGTCTCAAATTTTGTCAAAATAAAGAAAATAATGCTAGTTTAACGTGGGCATTGGATTCATGTCATGTTGAGCTCTAAATCAAAAGTTACGGATAATTTAGTGTGGAAATGTCACGTTGATCGTCTAATTAATATGATTATTCTAAACCGATCATTGGTGCTCATTGAATAAAGGCTTATAAATGAAGCATAATGCATGGATTCACATAGTTTGGGATAAATTGTATTACTTGGATGCTTTGTCGTATCTACATTTGTTTCAAATTTTTTCACAATGTAGAAAAATGAGCTAGCTTAACATGGGTACTGGATTCGTATCATTCTGAGCTCTAAATCAAAATTTACAGACGATTTTATGTGGACATGTCAAGTTGATCGGCCAGTCAATATGATTATTCTAAACTAATCATTGGTGCTCATTGAGTAAAGGATTATAAAAGAAGCATAATGCATGACATCACGCAGTTTGGGATAGATTGGATTACTTGAATGCTTTGTAGTATCTAGTTCAGTCTAAAATCATTTTAGAATATAGAAAATTGAGTTAGATTAACGTGGGCATTTGATTCGTGTCATTCTGAGCTCTAAATAAAATTTATGTACCATTTAGTGCGGACATGTCAAGGTTATCGGCCTGTTAATATGATTATTCAATACTGATCATTGGTGCTCATTGAGTAAAGGCATATAAATGAAGCATAATGATTGGAATCACGTAGTTCAAGATAGATTGGATTACTTGGATGCTTTGTCCTATCTAGTTCTGCCTCAAATTTTGTCGCAATATAGAAAATTACTTTTGCTTAACGTGGGCATTGGATTCGTATTAGTCTGAGCTAAAAATCAAAAGTTACGGACGATTTAGTGGATATATGTCAAGTTGATCAGTTAGTTAAAATGATCTTTCTAAACTAATCATTGGTGCTCATTGAGCAAAAGCTTATAATTGATGAATAATGCATGGTATCATGCATTTTGGAATAGATTGGATTACTGGGATGCTTTGTAGTATCTTGTTTTGTCTAAAATTTTGTCACAATATAAAAAATTAAACTAGCTTAACGTGGGCATTGGATTTATGTAATTCTGAGCTCTAAATCAAAAGTTTCGAACGATTTAGAGCAAACAGGTCAAGTTGATAGGGCAGTTATTATGATTATTCTAAACTAATCATTGGTGCTCATTGAGTACATGCTTATAAATGAAGCATAATGCATGGATTCACACAGTTTGGGATAGGCTCGATTACTTGGATGCTTTATCATATCTATTTCTGTCGCAAATTTTGTCACAATATAGAAAATTTTTACTTATCATTGGTGTTCATTGAGAAAAGACTTATAAATGAAAAATAATGCATGACATCACATAGTTAGGGATAGATCGGATTAGTTGGACGCTTTGTCATATCTACTTCTGTCTCGAATTTTGTTATAGTATAGAAAATTGAGATGGCTTAGCGTAGACATTGGATTCATATCCTTTTGAATAATAAATCAATAATTACAGATGATTTAGTGCAGACATGTCAAGTTGATCGGCGAGTTAAAATGATCATTCTAAACTGATCATTGGTGCTCATTGAGTAAAAGCTTATAAATGAATAAAAATGCATGTCATCACACAATTTGGGATAGATTGGATTACTTGTACTATCTAGTTCAGTGTCAAATCTTTTTAGAATATAGAAAATTGAGTTTTTTCTAAAATTTTGTCACAATATAGAAAATTAAACTAGATTAACGTGGGCATTGGATTTATGTAATTCTGAGCTCTAAATCAAAAGTACGAATGATTTAGGGCAGAATTGTCAAGTTGATACGGCAGGTATTATGATTGTTCTAAACAGAACATTGGTGCTCATTAAGTACATGCTTATAAATGAAGCATAATGCATGGGTTCACGCATTTTGGGATAGGCTGGATTACTTGGATGCTTTGTCGTATCTATTTCTGTTTCAAATTTTGTCACAATATAGAAAATTGAGCTACCTTTAAGTGGGCATTGGATTCATATTACTCTGAGCTCTGAAGCAAAATTTACGGACGATTTCGTGCGGACATGCCAAGTTGATTGGCCAGTTAATATGATTATTCTAAACTGATCATTGAGACTCATTGAGTAAAGGCTTATAAAAGGAGCATAATGCATGGCATCACGCAGTTTGGGATATATTGGATTACTTGAACGCTTTGTAGTATCTATTTCTGTCTCAACTGTTTTTAGAATATAGAAAATTGAGTTAGATTAATGTGGGCATTGGATTCGTGTTATTCTAACCTCTAAATCAATATTTATGTACGATTTAGTGCGTACATGTCAAGGTTATCGGCTAGTTAATATGATTATTCTAAACTGATCATTGGTGCTCATTGATTAAAGGCTTATAAATGAAGCATAATGCTTGGCATCACACAGTTTGGGAGAGATATGATTACTTGGACGCTTTGTCGTATCTTTTTCTATCTCAAATTTTATCACAATATAGAGAATTGCACTTGCTTAACGTGGGCATTGGATTCGTATCAGTCTGAGCTATAAATCAAAAGTTACGAATGATTTAGTGCATATATGTCAATTTGATCAGCGAGTTAAAATAATCATTCTAAACTGATAATTGGTGCTCATTGAGTAAAAGCTTATAAATGATGAATAGTGCATGGCATGATGCAGTTTGCGATAGATTGGATTACTCGAATGCGTTGTCGTATTTAGTTTTCTCTAAAATTTTGTCACAATATAGAATATTAAACTAGCTTAAGGTGGGCATTGGATTTGTGTAATTCTGAGTTCTAAATCAAAAGTTACGGATGATTTATAGGAGACATGTCAATTTGATAGGGAAATTATTATGATTGTTCTAAACTAATCATTGGTGCTCATTGAGTACAGGTTTATAAATGAAGCATAATGCATGGATTCACGCAATTTGGGTTAGGCTGGATTACTTGGATGCTTTTTTGTATCTCTTTCTTTCTCAAATTTTGTCACAGTATAGAAAATTAAGCTAGATTAACGTGGGCATTGGATTCATGTCATTCTGAGCTCTAAATCAGAATTTATGGACGATTTACTGTAGACATGTCAAGTTGATCGGCCAGTTAAAATGATAATTCTAAACTAATCATTGGTGCTCATTGAGTAAAAGCTTATAAATGAAAAATAATGCATGGAATCATTCAGTTTCGGATAGATTGGATTACTTAGAGGCTTTGGCACTATTTCTGTCTCAAATTTTGTTACAATTTAGAAAATTGAAATGGCTTAAACTGGGCATGGGATTCGTGTCATTCTAAGCTATAAATCAAAAGTTACGAACGATTTAGTGTAGACATGTCAAGTTGATGGGCCAACTAATATGATTATTCTAAACTGATCATTAGTGCTCATTGAGTAAAATCTTATAAATGAAGAATAGTACATGGATTCACGCAGTTTGGGATAGATTGTGTTACTTGGACGCTTTGTCGTATCTAGTTATGTCACAAATTTTGTCACAATATAGAAAATTGAACTAGCTTAACGTGGGAGTTGGATTCGTGTCATTCTGAGCTATAAATCAAAAGTTATGGACGATTTGGTGCTGATATGTCAAGTTTATCTGCCAGTTAAAATGATCATTCTAAACTGATCATTCGTGCTCAATGAGTAAAAGCTTATAAATGAAGAATAATGCATGGAATCACGCAGTTTGTGATAGATTGGATTACATGGATGCTTTGTCCTATCTAATTCTGTCTCAAATATTGTCAAAATATAGAAAATTGAGCTAGCTTAATGTGGGCATTAGATTTGTCATTATGAGCTCTAAATCAAAAGTTACAGGTGATTTAGTGCGGACATGTCAAGTTGATCTTCCAATTATATGATTACTCTAAATTGATGATTGGTGCTAATTGAGTAAATGCTTATAAATGAAGCATACTACATGGCATTACACAGTTTGGGATAGATTGGATTACTTGGACACTTTGTCGTATCTAGTTCTATCTCAAATTTTGTCACAATATAGTAAATTGAACTACTTTAACGTGGGCATTGGATTCGTGTCATCTCGAGCTATAAATCAATAGTGATGACGATTCTGTGCAAACATATCAAGTTGATTGGCCTGTTAAAATGATCATTTTAAACTAATCATTAATGTTGATTGAGTAAAAGCTAATAAATGAAGAATAATGCATGACATCAAGAAATTTATGTAGATTGGATTAGTTAGACGCTTTCTCAGCTCTGTTTTTGTCTCAAATTTTGTAAAAATATAGAAAATTGAGCTAGCTTAACGTGTGCATTGGATTCGTGTCATTCTGAGTTATAAATCAAAAGTAAGAGACGATTTAGTGCAGGCATGTCAAGTTGATCGGCCATCTAATATGATTTTTTTACTGATCATTGGTATTCATTGAGTAAAGGCTTATAAATGAAAGATAATGCATGGCATCACATAGTTAGGGATACATTGGATTAGTTGGACGCTTTGTCATATCTATTTTTGTCTCGAATTTTGTTTAAATATAGAAAACTGAGTTGGCTTAGCGTGGGCAATGGATTCGTGTCATTCGGAGCTCTAATCAAATGTTACGACGATTTAGTGTGGACATGTCAAGTTGATCGGCCAATTAAAGTGATCATTTTACACTGATCATTGGTGGTCATTAAGTAACGGCTTATAAATGAAGCATAAAGCATGGCATCACACTGTTTGAAATAGATTGGATTACTTGGACACTTTGTTGTCTCTATTTCTGTCTCAAATTTTTTCACAATATAGAAAATTGAGCTGGCTTAACGTGTGCATTGAATTCATGTCCTTCTCAGCACTAAATCAAAAGTTACGGAAGATTTAGTGTGTACATGTCAAGTTGACCGGCCAGTTAATAAGATTATTCTAACTTGATCATTGGTGCTCATTGAGTAAGGGGTTATAAATGAACCATAATGCAAGGCATTACAGAGTTTGGGGATATATTGGATTACTTGTATGCTTTGTCATATCTTTTTCTGTCTCAAATTGTTTCTCAGAATAGAAAATTGAGCTAGGTTAACGTGGGAATTGGATACATGTTATTCTGAGCTATAAATCAAAATTACGGACGATTAAGTGCAGACATCTCAAAAGTTACAGATGATTACTTGGATTACTTGTGCGCTTATTCGTATCTAGTTTTTTCTGAACTTTTGTCTCAATATAGATAATTGAAGTAGGTTAACGGAGGCATTTGATTCATGTCATTCTGAGCTACAAATCAAAATTTCCGGACAATTTAGTGCAGACACATTAAGTTGATCGGCCTGTTAAAATGATGAACCTTGAACTCACATTGTACTTACCTTGAAGATCAATTTGGTAGGCGTTGTTGCTGATCTTCTGAACTATCTTGAAAGGTCCATCAATTATGGGCATAAGTTTGGATTTACTTTCAGCTGGAAATCTTTCTTTCCTCAAGTGAACCCACACGAGGTCTCCCACCTCAAATACCATTTCACGTCTTCCTTTTGTTGGCCTTTCTTGCATATTGTTGGGTTCTGGCCTTAATATTCTTCCTTGCATTCTCATGGATCTGTTTAACAATCTCAGCTTTTCTTTTTCCATCAATACTAGCTCTTTCACTTTAAAGGCAAAGGGGTTAGATCCAAAGGAGATAAAGGATTGAAACCATACACAATTTGAAAAGGAGAATACTTAGAAGCAGAATGTACAGAATGGTTATATGCAAATTCAGCATGTGGTAAACATTCTTCCCATGTTCTAAGATTTTGTTTGATTAATGCACGCAATAAAGTAGACAAGGTTCTATTAACTACTTCATTGTGACCATCCGTTTGTGGGTGACATGTTGTAGAGAATACCAACTTAGTTCCTAACTTAGACCAAAGAGTTTTCCAAAAGTAACTCAAGAACTTAGTGTCTCTATCAGAAACTATGGTCCTAGGCATTCCATGCAAGCGAACTACCTCTTTAAAGAACAGATTGGCTATATGCAATGCATCATCAGTCTTGTGACTTGCTATAAAATGAGCCATCTTAGAGAATCTATCAACCACAACAAAGATAGAATCATTTCCTGTCTTAGTTCTAGGCAAACAAACCACAATGTCCATTGATATGTCAATCCATGGATGAGTAGGAATGGGTAAAGGAGTGTACAAACCGTGGGGTTGAACCTTAGACTTAGCCTGTTTGCATGTGGCACACCTTGCACAGATTCTTTCTACGTCTCTCTTCATGTGTGGCCAATAGAAATGATCTTGCATTACTTTAAGGGTTTTGGCAACTCCAAAATGCCCCATCAGTCCTTCTCCATGAGCTTCCCTAACTAACAAGTCTCGAATAGAACAGTTAGGCACACATAATCTATTATCATAAAATATAAATCTTTTTGCTAGCAATGTATACATCTTTAAATTCAGGATCAGTTTCATATAGCTCTTTAAGCTTTTCAAAACCTAACAACTTAGCATCAAGAGTAGAGATTAAGGCATACCTCCGTGACAATGCATCTGCCACAAATTTCTCTTTACCTTGTTTGTATTTAATGACATACGGAAATGTTTCTATGAACTCAACCCACCGTGCATGCCTTTTGTTCAGCTTCTGTTGGCCCTTTAAGTGCTTGAGTGACTCATGATCAGTGTGAATCACGAACTCCTTAGGCCACAAGTAGTGTTGCCAAGTTTGCAAAGCACGGACCAAGGCATACAATTCCTTGTCGTAGGTTGGATAGTTGAGGGTGGCTCCTCCAAGCTTCTCACTGAAATAGGCTATAGGTTTCTTATCCTGCATCAAAACAGCTCCAATACCTATACCAGAAGCATCACATTCTATCTCAAAGGTTTTAAGAAAATCAGGTAAAGATAGAAGAGGTGCATGTGTAAGCTTTTCTTTCAAAGCTTGGAAAGAGCTTTCTTGAGCTTGTCCCCATTTGAATCCTATGTCTTTCTTGATTACTTCAGTAAGTGGGGCATCAATAGTGCTGAAATCCTTGACAAAGCGTCTATAGAAGCCAGCTAGCCCATGGAAACTTCTCACTTCTCCTACTGTTTTTGGACTTGGCCATTCCTTAATAGCTTTTACCTTCTCCTCATCAACCTTAATACCATTTGCACTTATAACAAATCCTAGGAACACAATGTTATCTGTACAAAAAGTGCATTTCTTAAGATTGGCATATAGTTTTTCTTTACTAAGAACACTTAGAACCGATGTCAAATGACTAGCATGCTCTTCTAGATTCTTGCTGTAGATTAAGATGTCATCAAAGTATACTACAACAAAGACTCCTATGAATGCTCTAAGAACATGATTCATCAACCTCATGAAAGTACTAGGTGCATTTGTTAACCCAAATGGCATGACTAACCATTCATATAATCCATGCTTAGTTTTAAATGCATTTTTCCATTCATCTCCTTCCTTCATGCGTATTTGATGGTACCCATTCTTAAGATCTATCTTAGAAAAGATTCTGGAACCATGCAATTCATCAAGCATGTCATCTAACCTAGGGATTGGCTGGCGGTACTTTACCGTAATGTTGTTGATTGCTCTACAATCAACACACATGCGCCAACTACCATCTTTCTTTGGCACAAGTAGAACTGGCACAGCACAAGGACTCATGCTCTCCCTGATGTAGCCCTTCTCCATTAGCTCATTCACTTACCTTTGCAGCTCCTTAGTCTCAACGGGGTTGGTTCTATAAGCTGGTCTATTTGGTAGTGAGGCTCCAGGTACAAAATCAATCTGATGTTCAATGCCTCTGATGGGTGGTAGCCCTTTTGGATTGTCTTCTGGAAAGACATCTTCATAATCCTGCAAAATAGAAGTTACTTCACTCGGTAATACCGGTGCAATGTTTTAAGCTCATGAGAGCTTCCTTATAGATAAACAAAATAACAGGTTGTTGTGAGAAGAGAGCATTCTTAACTCCACCAGTTCTCACAAAGAAACTTGAGTGCTTCTTGTTCTTGTTCTCACAGCCTCTATCACCTTTGGTGCTTATGGTTTCCTTTGAATTTCCAGCTATTTTCCTTTGCTCCAACACGAGCTGATCTTGGTACACCTCCTTTCGATCAAATTGACATGGTCTTCCAAGCAGAATGTGGCCAGCCTCCATTGGTAAAACATCACAAAGGATCTCATCTTGGTACTTTCCAATGGTTATAGGTACCTTGACTTGGCTGCTTACCTTCATTTCGCGACACTCATTAAGCCATTGCAGCTTATACGGTTTTGTGTGCTTGAACACTTCCAGACCTAACTTGTTTACCATAGTTTCACTAGCCACATTAGTGCAGCTGCCTCCATCAATAAGGATGCTGCAAACCTTTCCTTGGACGTGGCATCTTGAGTGAAACAGGTTTTCTCTTTGCTCATGTTCTTTGGTTTTGTTTTGTACGCTTAGGGTTCTTCTTGTTACCAATAATTCTCCTGCCATAGGAGGTTCAAGATGCTCTTCTGAAGAATCAGAAAAGACTTCTTCTTCCTCGGATTCTATTTCACCATTATCCAAAAGAATCATGATCTTCTTGTTGGTGCATTCATTCGCATAATGCCCTCTTCCTTGGCATTTGAAACACTTCACATCTCTTGTTCTAGTAGATGTAGTAGCTTCAGATTTGCCCTTGACGTCTTGAGTGGTTGTTGAAGGTTTGGAATCAACTTAAGCAATCTGTTTTCCTTCCCTTTGGTAGCTAGGCTTATTGTTAGCTGCTCCATAGCTTGGCCTAGTATAACTTTTTCTTTTTAGCTGCTGTTCCACCAGTATAGCTTTGTGCAGCATTTCCTCTAGCTCCACATAATGTTCTAGCTCCATTCTATCTTGAATGTCACGGTTAAGTCCTCCTAAAAATCTTGCCATAGTAGCTTCTCTGTCGTCTGAAATGTCTGCCCTGATCATGAGGGTTTCCAAATCCTGGTAATAGTCCTCAACACTTCGGCTTCCTTGATTGAGTCTCCTTAGCTTTTGGTGAAGTTCACAGTGGTAATGGCTGGGCACAAACCTTTTCCTCATTATGGCTTTCATCTAAGCCCATGTTTCTACTAGATACTCACCATTACGTCTTCTGGAAGTCACCAATTGATCCCACCAGCTGAGTGCATACTCATAAAACTCAATAGCAGCTACGCGGATCTTGTTGAGCTCGGAATAGTGTTGACAATCAAACACCAGCTCGATCTTCTTCTCCCATTCCAGGTAAGTTTCTGGATCATTTTTGCCATAGAATGATGGTATCTTAAGTTTAAGACCTCCTAAGGTGTCATTAGGCTGACCCCTTTCTTCTCTTACACGCCTAGGCCTCCTTTGGGTTCTCTTACTTCCTTCACTGCCACGGCTATAGTAGGATTCTGTTTCTTCATTTTGGCCACGTCTTAAGGGATTCCTAGTTCTCCTTGGGCCTCCTTCTGTGTTACTATTGTTCAGAACATCATCAAGCCGCAAATGAATGGCTTCCAGCTCTAGTAATGCTTTCTTCATTTCTGCTACTAGAGCCTCCATTAACAGGTTTGGTGCTTCTGAAGTTTGATTTCCTCCTGACATAGCTACAAATACACTTAACAAATGCGTTAAAAATACCTGTTCTGAAAAAAATATTTTCGATGGAAGATGAAGAGTTGCGAGGGTGTTATTTTCTAATCTGAAAATGCAATGGGCTGTGGTCGATTTTGATGTTATAAACTGATGTAATATTGGATAAAAACAACAATGCAATTATATGAATAGGTTTTTTTCGATTAATCAACTGATGCAAATCGATACACAAGCAGATGCAATCTAAACAGATGGAAATAAAGAGATATAGAGATCAGTGATAGGGATAACCGATCAGAAGTGTGCTTTGATACTAAATGATGCGAACCTCCCAAGGAATGCACTTCTGGATGCGGTTGAGATAGGATTTGCAACAGAATGAATCAAAATTCAATCTGTTCAAAGGTTGTGGATTGAAGGGTCACACAGTAGCTGCGGAAAGACTACTGATTTACCTAAGATAGTAGCTTAGATATTACACACTAAGGCTACTAAATGTTGACTGAAGGATATTACACACCAACAATCAGATTAAGAAGAGAATAACTCTCAAACTTAAGAAAAGAAGCTGTTTTTTATTTGAAAAGTTGAATGATCAAGTTTACAACTGAAAGCCCCTATTTATACTATAAGGGGACATAAATATGAGGAGCCTACAACATTAAATTGGTTACAACTACAAGGGAAGCCTTGACCAAAGACCTTGACTTCATTAACTCTTTGACTATGAATGTTATTTTCTAATCTGAAAATGCAATGGGCTGGGGTCGATTTTGATGTTATAAACTGATGTAATATTGGATAAAAACAACAATGCAATTATATGAATAGGTTTTTTTCGATTAATCAACTGATGCAAATCGATACACAAGCAGATGCAATCTAAACAGATGGAAATAAAGAGATATAGAGATCAGTGATAGGGATAACCGATCAGAAGTGTGCTTTGATACCAACTGATGCGAACCTCCCAAGGAATGCACTTCTCGATGCGGTTGAGATAGGATTTGCAACAGAATGAATCAAAATTCAATCTGTTCAAAGGTTGTGGATTGAGCATTTTTGAGCATTTTTAATGGAACTCCTTTTGATTTAAACAACAAATTGGGCTGGTTGTAATGTGATTCAATTGCCTCATTAAAAACCTTACCAAGAAAACCCAATGGGAGAAAACTTGGATACGGGAAAAAGAGTACAAATGGATCACATACCCATTTGTATGCTGTATTGAGCTTGTACTAAAATCAGAGTGCTTTTAGGCACTTCTCCATTCAAGCTTAAGTGAATTTGTTGTGCATTCTCCTTGTTGAGCATGCGGCTGATTGCCTCTTTGAGTTTCTTGGCTTTGGCTCGGGTTAATGGTCCAGCTGGTAGTGCAAGAGATTCTTCATGTTCCACTGGTTTATTCCTAGCCATGAGCTTCTCCTTTTGTGTGCTTTTCATGCTCGTATCATAAATAAAAAGATACAAACGATTTAGTGCGGATATGTCAAGTTGATCGGCCAGCTAAAGTGATCAATCTAAACTGATCATTGGTGCTCATTGAGTAAAGACTTATAAATAAAGTATAATGCTTGGCATCACGTAGTTTGGGATAGATTGGATTACTTCGATTCTTTGTCGAATCTAGTTCTGTTTCAAATTTTGTCACAATATATAAAATTGAACTAGATTGACGTGAGCATTGGATTTCTGTCATTTTGAGTTCTAAATCAAAACTTACGAACGATTTAGTGCGGACATGTCAAGTTGATCGGCTAGTTAAAGTGATCTATCTAAACTGATCATTGGTGCTAATTGAGTAAATGATTATAAATGCAGCATAATGTATGGCATCATGCAGTTTGGGATAGATTGGATTACTTGTACGCTTTGCCATATCTTGTCCTGTCTCAAATATTGTCCCAATATAGAAAATTGAACTAGCATAATGTGGGCAATTGATTCGTGTCATTCTCAGATATAAATCAAGAGTTATGGACGATATACAGCAGACATGTCAAATTGCTCGACCATTTAAAATGATCATTCTAAACTGATCGCTTGTGCTTATTGAGTAAAAGCTTATAAATGAAGAATAATGCATGGCATCACGCGGTTTGGGATGGACTGGATTACTTGTACGCTTTGTCGTATCTGTTTCTGTCTCAAATTTTTTTACAATATAGAAAATTTAGCTAGATTAAAGTGGACACTGGATTCATGTCATTCTGAGCTCTAAATCAAAAGTTACGGACGATTTAGTGCGGACATGTCAAGTTGATCGGCCAGTTAAAGTGATCATTCTAAACTGATTATTGGTGCTCATTGAGTAAAGGCTTATAAATGAAGTATAATGCATGGCATCACATCGTATGAGTTATATATGATTACTTGGATGTTTTGTTGTATCTAGTTCTGTTTCAAATTTTGTCACAATATAGCAAATTGAACTTGCTTAATGTGGGCATTGGATTTTTGTCATTCCCAGCTATAAATCAAAAGTGATGGACAATTTAGTGTAGACATGTCAAGTTGATCGATCAGTTAAAATGATCATTCTAAACTGATCGTTGGTGCTCGTTGAGAATGCATGGCATCACGCAGTTTGGGATGCACTGGATAACTTTTACGCTTTGTCATATCTAATTATGTCTCAATTTTCTAACAATATACAAAGTTGCGCTAGTTTAGCGTGGGCATTGGATTCGTGTCATTATGAGCTCTAAATCAAAAATTACGGATGATTTAGTGCGGACATGTTTTGTCTATCCGCCATTTAAAGTGATCATTCAAACTGGTCATTCGTGCTCATTAAATAAAGGCTTATAAATGACGCATAAATCATGGAATCACGCAGTTTGGGATATATTGGATTACTTGGACGCTTTGTCATATCTAGTTGTGTCTCAAATTTTGTAACAATATAGAAAATTGAACTAGTTTAATGTGTGCATTGGATTCATGTCATTCTGAGCTATAAATCAAAAGTTAAGGACAATTTAGTGCACACATGTCAAGTTGATCGTCCAGTTAAAATGATCATTCTAAACTGATCATTAGTGCTCATTGAGTTAAAGCCTATAAATGAAAAATAATGCATGACATCACAATGTTTGGGATAGATTGGATTACTTGGACACTTTGTCAAATGTATTTCTATTTCAAAATTTCTCACAATATAGAAGTTTGAACAAGTTTGACGTGAGCATTAGATTTGTGTCATTCTGAGCTCTAAATCAAAACTTATGGACGATTTAGTGCAGACATGTCAAGTTAATCGGCTAGTTAAAGTGATAATTCTACAGACATGTCAAGTTTACCGGCTAGTTAAAGTGATCATTCTAAACTGATCATTGGTGCTCATTGAGTAAAGGCTTTTGACTGATGCATAATGCACTGCTCACGTATTTCTTGGATGCTTTCTCGTATCTTGTTCTATCTCAAATTTTGTCACAATATAAAAATTGAACTAGCATAATGTGGGGAATTGATTCGTGTCATTCTCAGCTATAAATCAAAAATTATGGACGATATAGTGCAGACATGTCAAATTTATAGGCTAGTTAAAATGATCATTCTAAACTGATCGTTGGTGCTTATTGAGTAAAAAATTATAAATAAAAAATAATGCAAGGCATCACTCTGTTTGGGATGAATTGGATTACTTGGATGCTTTGTCGTATCTATTTCAATCTCTAATTTTGTCACAATATCGAAAATTGAGCTAGCTTAAAGTGGGAATTGGATTCGTGTCATTCTGATCTATAAATCAAAAGTTTTCGACGATTTACTGCGGAAATGTCAAGTGGATCGGGTAGTTAAGGTCATCATTCTAAAATGATCATTGGTGCTCATTGAGTAAGGGCTTATAAATGAAGCATAATGCATAGTATCGCACAGTTTTGGATAGATTGGATTACTTGGACGCTTTGTCGTATCTAGTTCTGTTTCAAATTTTATCACAATGTAGAAAATTGAATTTGCTTAATGTTGGCCATGGATTCGTGTAATTCTCAGCTATATATAAAAAAATTATGAACAATTTAGTGCAAAAATGTCAAGTTGATCGATCTGTTAAAATGATCATTCTAAACTAAACGATGGTTCTCATTGTGTAAATACTTATAAATGAACCATATTGAATGGCATCTCTATTTTGAACCATAATGAATGGCATCCAAAATGTCAAGATTGGATTACTTGGACGCTTGGTAATCTCTATTTTGTCTTCAATTTTGTGAAAATATAGAAAATTGAGCTAGCTTAACGTGGGCATTGGATTTGTGTCATTCTGAGCTCTAAATTAAGTTACGAACGATTTAGTGTGGATATGTCAAGTTGAGTGGCTAGTTAAAGTGATCATTCTAAATAGGTAATTGGTGCTCATTAAGGAAATGCTTATAAAACAAGCATCAAGCATGGCATCAAGTAGTTTGGATAGATTGGATTACTTGGACTCTTTGTCGTCTCTATTTCTGTCTCAAGTTTTGTAATAATATAGAAAATTGAGCTAGTTTAACGTGGGCAATGTATTCGTGTCAATCATAAGTTACGGACTATTTAGTGTGGACATGTTAAATTGATCGGTTAGTTTATATGATTATTCTAAACTGATCATTGGTGCTCATTGAGTAAAGGCTTATAAATAAAGCATAATGCATGGCATCACGCAGTTTAGGATAGATTGGATTACTTGAACATATTGTCATATCTAGTTCTGTCTCGGATTTTTTCAAAAAAATAGAAAATTGAGCTAGCTTAACGTAGCGATTTGATTTGGGTCATTCTGAGCTCTAAGTCAAAAGTTAGGGAAGATTTAGAGTGGACTGATCAAGTTGAGTAAATACTTGTAAATAAACCATAATGAATGGCATCACACATTTTTGGATAGATTGGATTACTTGGACGCTTTTGTCGTATCTGTTTATGTCTCAAATTTTGTTACAATATAGAAAATTGAGATGGTTTAATGTGGGCATTTGATTCATGTCATTCTGAGTTTTAAATCAATAGTTACACACGATAGTTTGGACATGTAAAATTGAGTGGCTAGTTAAAGTGATCATTTTAAACAGATCATTGGTACTCATTAAGTAAAGGCTTATAAATGAAGCATAAAGCATAGCATCAAGTAGTTTGGATAGATTGGATTACTTGGATGCTTTGTAATCTCTATTTTGTCTTCCATTTTGTCACAATATAGAAAACTGAACTAGCTTAATGTGGGCATTGGATTCGTGTCATTCTGAGCTCTAAATCAAAAGTTAAGTACGATTTTGTGCGGACATGTCAAGTTGAGTGGCCATTTAAAGTGATCATTCTAAAGAGATCATTGGTGCTCATTAAGTAAACAATTAAAATAAAGCATAATGAATGGCATATAGATTGGATTACTGGGACGCTTTGTCGTCCCTATTAATGTCTCAGATTTTATCAAAATATATAAAATTGAGCTAGCTTAACGTGGGCATTGGATTCGTGTCATTCAGAGCTCTAAGTCAAAAGTTACGGATGACTTAGAGTGGAAAGTTCAAGTTGATCGGTCAGTTAATATAATTATTCTAAACTGATCATTAGTGCTCATTGACTAAAGGCTTCTAATTGAAGCATAATGCATGGCATCACGCAGTTTGGGATCGATTGGATTACTGGGACATTTTATCGAGCTAGTTTTGTCTCAAATTTTGTAACAGTATAGAAAATTGAACTAGCTTAATGTGGTTATTGGATTCGTGTCATTCTGAGCTCTAAATCAAAAGTTACAGACGATTTAGGGCGGACATGTGAAGTTGATCGGCCATTTAAAATGATCATTCTAAACTAATCGTTGGTGCTCATTGAGTGAAAGCATATAAATGAAGAATAATGCATGCCATCACGCCGTTTGGGATGGACTAGAGTACTTGGATGCTTTGTCGTATCTATTTGTGTCTCAAGTTTTGTCCCAATATAGAAACTTTATCTAGTTTTGTTTCAAATTTATTATAATATAGAAAGTTGAACTAGCTTAATGGGGCATTGGATTCGTGTCATTGTGAGCTCTAAATCAAAAGTTATAGATGATTTAGTGTGGACATGTCAAGTGATTGGCCCGTTAAAGTGATCATTCTAAACTGATCATTTGTGCTCATTAAGTGAAGGCTTATAAATGAAGCATAACGATGACATCATGTAGTTTGGGTTATGTTGGATTACTTGGGAGCTTTGTCGTATCTAGTTTTGTTTCAAATTTTGTCACAATATAGAAAATTGAACTACCTTAATGTGGGCATTGGATTCCTGTCATTATGAGTTATAAATCAAAAGTTATGGACAATTTAGTGCATACATGTCATGTTGATCAGCCAGTTAAAATGATTATTCTAACCTGATCATTGGTGCTCATTGATTAAAAGCTTATAAATGAAGAATAATGCATGGCATCACGCAGTTTGGATGGACTGGATTTCTTGGACGCTTTATCGTATCTATTTCTATCTCAAATTTTGTCACAATATAGAAAATTAAGCTAGTTTAACTTTGGCATTGGATTCGTGTCATTCTGAGCTCTAAATCAAAAGTCACAGACGATTTAGTGCGTACATGTCAAGTTGATCGGCTAGCTAAAGTGGTCATTCTAAACTGATTATTGGTGCTCATTGAGTAAAGGCTTATAAATGAAGCATCATGCATGGCATCATGCAGTTTGGGTTATATTGGATTACTTGGGAGTTTGTCGTATCTAGTTTTGTTTCAAATTTTTGGAAAATATAGAAAATGTAACTAGTTTAATGTGGGCATTGAATTTGTGTCATTCTGAGCTATAAATCAAAAGTTATGTACGATTCAGTGTATACATGCCAAGTTGATCGGTCACTTAAAATGATCATTCTAAACTGATCATTGGTGCTTATTGAGTAAAAGCTTATAAATGAAGAATTATGCATGGCTTCACGCAGTTCGGGATATATTGCATTACTTGGACGCTTTGTCGTATGTAGTTCTGTTTAAAATTTTGTCACAATATAGAAAATTGAACTAGATTAGTGCGGGCATTGGATTCATATCATTTTGAGCTATAAATCAAAAGTTTTGGCCGATTTAGTGCAGACATGACAAGTTGATCGGCCAGTTAAAATGATCATTCTAAACTGATCATTGGTGCTCACTAAGTAAAAGCTTATAAATGAAAAATAATGCATGGCAACACGCAGTTTGGATGGATTGGATTACTTGGACTCTTTGGCGTGTCTATTTCTGTCTCATATTTTGTCACCATATAGAAAATTGAGCTAGATTAACATGGGCACTGAGTTCGTGTCATTCTAAGCTCTAAATCAAACTTTACAAATGATTTAGTGGGGACATGTCAAGTTGATTGGCCAGTTAAAGTGCTCATTCTAAACTGGTCATAGGTGCTCATTTAGTAAAGGCTAATAAATGAAGCATAATGCATGGCATCACACAGTTTGGGATATATTGGATTACTTGGATGCTTTGTCATATCTAATTCTGTTTCAAATTTTGTCACAATATAGAAAATTGAGCTATCTTTAAGTGGGCATTGGATTTGTGTCATTCTGAGCTATAAATAAAAAGTTATGGATGATTTAGTGAAGACATGACAAGGTTATCGGCCAGTTAAAATGATCATTCTAAACTGATCATTGGTGCTCACTGAGTAAAAGCTTAAAATAAAAAATAATGTATGGCATCATGCAGTTTGAAATGGATTGGATTACTTGGACGCTTTGTCGTATCTATTGTTGTCTTAAATTTTGTCACAATATAGAAAGTTGAGCTAGCTTAATATGGGCATTGGATTCGTGTCATTCTGAGCTCTAAATCAAATGTTAAGGATGATTTAGTGCGGACGTGTCAACTTATCAGTCAGTTAAAGTGATTATTCTAAACTGATCATTGGTTCTCATTGAGTAAAAACTTATAAATGAAGCATAATGTATGGCATCACACAATTTTAGGATGGATTGGATTAGTTGGACGCTTTGTCGTATCTATTATTGATACGAGCATAGAAAGCACACAAAAGGAGAAGCTCATGGCTAGGAATGAACCAGTGGAACATGAAGAATCTCTTGCACTACCAGCTGGACCATTAACCCGAGCCAAAGCCAAGAAACTCAAAGAGGCAATTAGCCGCATGCTCAACAAGGAGAATGCACAACAAATTCACTTGAGCTTGAATGGAGAAGTGCCTAAAAGCACTCTGATTTTAATACAAGCTCAAGAAAGCATACAAATGGGTATGTGATCCATTTGTACTCTTTTTCCCTTATCCAAGTTTTCTCCCATTGGGTTTTCTTGGTATGGTTTTAAATGAGGTAAATGAATCACATTACAACCAGCCCAATTTGTTGTTTAAAATCAAAAGGAGTTCAATTCAAAATGCTCAAAATTGGCGTCATCAAAGGGGGGGGGAAAGTTTCTACATTCATAGTCAAAATAAAAGTTAATGAAGTCAAGGTCTTTGGTCAAGGTCTTTGGTCAAGGTCTTTGGTCAAGTCTTCCCTTGTAATTGTAACCAATTTAATGTTGTAGGCTCCTCATATTACGTCCTTTTATAGTATAAATAGGGGCTTTCAGTTGTAAACTTGATCATTCAACTTTTCAAATAAAAACAGCTTCTTTTCTTAAGTTTGAGAGTGATTCTCTTCTTAATCTGATTGTTGGTGTGTAATATCCTTCAGTCAACATTTAGTAGCCTTAGTGTGTAATATCTAAGCTACTATCTTAGGTAAATCAGTAGTCTTTCCGCAGCTACTGTGTGACCTCTCAATCCACAACCTTTGAACATATTGAATTTCGATTCATTCTGTTGCAAAGCCTATCTCAACCGCATCCAGAAGTGCATTCCTTGGGAGGTTCGCATCATTTGGTACCAGAGCACACTTCTGATCGGTTATCCCTATCACTGATCTCTATATCTCTTTATTTCCATCTATTTAGATTGCATATGCTTGTGTATCGATTTGCATCAGTTGATTAATCGAAAAAAACTTATTCATATAATTGCATTGTTGTTTTTATCCTATATTACATCAGTTTATAACATCAAAATCAACCCCAACCCATTGCATTTTCAGATTAGAAAATAACACACTCGCAACTCTTCATCTTCCATCGAAAATATTTTTTCAGAACAGATATTTTAACGCATTTGTTAAGTGTATTTGTAGCTATGTCAGGAGGAAATCAAACTTCAGAAGCACCAAACTTGTTAATGGAGGCTCTAGTAGCAGAAATGAAGAAAGTACTACAAGTAGAGCTGGAAGCCATTCATTTGCGGCTTGATGATGTTCAGAACAATAGTAACACTGAAGCAGGTCCAAGGAGAACCAGGAATCCCTTTAGACATGGCCATAATGAAGAAATAGAAGCCTACTATAGTCATGGCAGTGAAGGGAGTAGGAGAACCCAAAGGAGGCATAGGCGTGTAAGAGAAGAAAGGGTGATGCTTAATGACACCATAAGAGGTCTTAAACTTAAGATACCATCATTCTATGGCAAACATGATCCAGACACTTACCTGGAATGGGAGAAGAAGATCGAGCTGGTGTTTGATTGTCAACACTATTCCGAGCTCAACAAGGTCCGCATAGCTGCTACTGAATTTTATGAGTATGCACTCAGCTGGTGGGATCAATTGGTGACTTCCAGAAGACGTAATGGTGAGTATCCAGTAGAAACATGGGCTGAGATGAAAGCCATAATGAGGAAAAGGTTTGTGCCCAGCCATTACCACCGTGAGCTTCACCAAAAGCTAAGGAGACTCAATCAAGGAAGCCGAAGTGTTGAGGACTATTACCAGGATTTGGAAACCCTCATGATCAGGGCAGACATTTCAGACGACAGAGAAGCTACTATGGCAAGATTTTTAGGAGGACTTAACCGTGACATTCAAGATAGAATGGAGCTGGAACATTATGTGGAGCTAGAGGAAATGTTGCACAAAGCTATACTGGTGGAACAGCAGCTAAAAAGAAAAAGTTATACTAGGCCAAGCTATGGAGCAGCTAACAATAAGCCTAGCTACCAAAGGGAAGGAAAACAGATTGCTAAAGTTGATTCCAAACCTTCAACAACCACTCAAGACGTCAAAGGCAAATCTGAAGCTACTACATCTACTAGAACAAGAGATGTGAAGTGTTTCAAATGCCAAGGAAGAGGGCATTATGCGAATGAATGCACCAACAAGAAGATCATGATTCTTTTGGATAATGGTGAAATAGAATCCGAGGAAGAAGAAGTCTTTTCTGATTCTTCAGAAGAGCATCTTGAACCTCCTATGGCAGGAGAATTATTGGTAACAAGAAGAACCCTAAGCGTACAAAACAAAACCAAAGAACATGAGCAAAGAGAAAACCTGTTTCACTCAAGATGCCACGTCCAAGGAAAGGTTTGCAGCATCCTTATTGATGGAGGCAGCTGCACTAATGTGGCTAGTGAAACTATGGTAAACAAGTTAGGTCTGGAAGTGTTCAAGCACACAAAACCGTATAAGCTGCAATGGCTTAATGAGTGTCGCGAAATGAAGGTAAGCAGCCAAGTCAAGGTACCTATAACCATTGGAAAGTACCAAGATGAGATCCTTTGTGATGTTTTACCAATGGAGGCTGGCCACATTCTGCTTGGAAGACCATGGCAATTTGATCGAAAGGTCATTCATGATGGTTACACCAACCAACACTCATTTGAACACAAAGGTAAGAAGATCACACTTGTTCCTATGACACCACAGGAGGTGTACCAAGATCAGCTCGTGTTGGAGCAAAGGAAAACAGCTGGAACTTCAAAAGAAACCATAAGCACCAAAAGTGACAGAGGCTGTGAGAACAAGAACAAAAAGCACTCAAGTTTCTTTGTGAGAACTGGTGGAGTTAAGAAGGCTCTCTTCTCACAACAACCTATTCTTTTGTTTATCTATAAGGAAGCTCTCATGAGCTTAACTAACGTTGCACCGGTATTACCGAGTGAAGTTACTTCTATTTTGCAGGATTATGAAGACGTCTTTCTAGAAGACAATTCAAAGGGGCTACCACCCATCAGAGGCATTGAACATCAGATTGATTTTGTACCTGGAGCCTCACTACCAAATAGACCAGCTTATAGAACCAACCCCGTTGAGACTAAGAAGCTGCAAAGGCAAGTTAATGAGCTAATGGAGAAGGGCTACATCAGGGAGAGCATGAGTCCTTGTGCTGTGCCAGCTCTACTTGTGCCAAAGAAAGATGGCAGCTGGCGCATGTGTGTTGATTGTAGAGCAATCAACAACATTACGGTAAAGTATCGCCATCCAATCCCTAGGTTAGATGACATGCTTGATGAATTGCATGGTTCCAGAATCTTTTCTAAGATAGATCTTAAGAATGGGTACCATCAAATACGCATGAAGGAAGGAGATGAATGGAAAAATGCATTTAAAACTAAGCATGGATTATATGAATGGTTAGTCATGCCATTTGGGTTAACAAATGCACCTAGTACTTTCATGAGGTTGATGAATCATGTTCTTAGAGCATTCATAGGAGTCTTTGTTGTAGTATACTTTGATGACATCTTAATCTACAGCAAGAATCTAGAAGAGCATGCTAGTCATTTGACATCGGTTCTAAGTGTTCTTAGAAAAGAAAAACTATATGCCAATCTTAGGAAATGCACTTTTTGTACAGATAACATCGTGTTCCTAGGCTTTGTTATAAGTGCAGATGGTATTAAGGTTGATGAGGAGAAGGTCAAAGCTATTAAGGAATGGCCAAGTCCAAAAACAGTAGGAGAAGTGAGAAGTTTCCATGGGCTAGCTGGCTTCTATAGACGCTTTGTCAAGGATTTTAGCACTATTGATGCCCCACTTACTGAAGTAATCAAGAAAGACATAGGATTCAAATGGGGACAAGCTCAAGAAAGCTCTTTCCAAGCTTTGAAAGAAAAGCTTACACATGCACCTCTTCTATCTTTACCTGATTTTCTTAAAACCTTTGAGATAGAATGTGATGCTTCTGGTATAGGTATTGGAGCTGTTTTGATGCAGGATAAGAAACCTATAGCCTATTTCAGTGAGAAGCTTGGAGGAGCCACCCTCAACTATCCAACCTACGACAAGGAATTGTATGCCTTGGTCCGTGCTTTGCAAACTTGGCAACACTACTTGTGGCCTAAGGAGTTCGTGATTCACACTGATCATGAGTCACTCAAGCACTTAAAGGGCCAACAGAAGCTGAACAAAAGGCATGCACGGTGGGTTGAGTTCATAGAAACATTTCCGTATGTCATTAAATACAAACAAGGTAAAGAGAAATTTGTGGCAGATGCATTGTCACGGAGGTATGCCTTAATCTCTACTCTTGATGCTAAGTTGTTAGGTTTTGAACAACTTAAAGAGCTATATGAAACTGATCCTGAATTTAAAGATGTATACATTGCTAGCAGAAAGTTTGCTTCAGGAAAATACTATCGGCATGAAGGATTCCTATTTTATGAAAATACTATCGGCATGAAGGATTCCTATTTTATGATAAAGATGTGTGCCTAACTGTTCTACTCGATACTTGTTAGTTAGGGAAGCTCATGGAGGTGGACTGATGGGGCATTTTGGAGTTGCCAAAACTCTTAAAGTAATGCAAGATCATTTCGATTGGCCACACATGAAGAGAGACGTAGAAAGAATCTGTGCAAGATGTGCCACATGCAAACAGGCTAAGTCTAAGGTTCAACCCTACGGTTTGTACACTCCTTTACCCATTCCTACTCATCCATTGATTTACATATCAATGGACTTTGTGGTTGGTTTGCCTAGAACTAAGACAGGAAAGGATTCTATCTTTGTTGTGGCTGATAGATTCTCTAAGATGGCTCATTTTATAGCATGTCACAAGACTGATGATGCATTGCATATAGCCAATCTATTCTTTAAAGAGGTAGTTCGCTTGCATGGAATGCCTAGGACCATAGTTTCTGATAGAGACACTAAGTTCTTGAGTTACTTTTGGAAAACTCTTTGGTATAAGTTAGGAACTAAGTTGGTATTCTCTACAACATGTCACCCACAAACGGATGGTCAAACTGAAGTAGTTAATAGAACCTTGTCTACTTTATTGCGTGCATTAATCAAACGAAATCTTAGAACATGGGAAGAATGTTTACCACATGCTGAATTTGCATATAACCATTCTGTACATTCTGCTTCTAAGTATTCTCCTTTTCAAATTGTGTATGGTTTCAATCCTTTATCTCCTTTGGATCTAACCCCTTTGCCTTTAAGTGAAAGAGCTAGGATTGATGGAAAAAGAAAAGCTAAGATTGTTAAACAGATCCATGAGAATGCAAGGAAGAATATTGAGGCCAGAACCCAACAATATGCAAGAAAGGCCAACAAAGGAAGACGTGAAATGGTATTTGAGGTGGGAGACCTCGTGTGGGTTCACTTGAGGAAAGAAAGATTTCCAGCTGAAAGAAAATCCAAACTTATGCCCAGAATTGATGGACCTTTCAAGATAGTTCAGAAGATCAGCAACAACACCTACCAAATTGATCTTCAAGGTAAGTATAATGTGAGTTCAAGCTTCAATGTTTCTGATCTTGTGCCTTTCATAGCAGATGAACCAGATTTGAGGTCAAATCCTTTTCAAGAGGAGGGGGATGATACGAGCATAGAAAGCACACAAAAGGAGAAGCTCATGGCTAGGAATGAACCAGTGGAACATGAAGAATCTCTTGCACTACCAGCTGGACCATTAACCCGAGCCAAAGCCAAGAAACTCAAAGAGGCAATCAGCCGCATGCTCAACAAGGAGAATGCACAACAAATTCACTTGAGCTTGAATGGAGAAGTGCCTAAAAGCACTCTGATTTTAGTTCAAGCTCAAGAAAGCATACAGATGGGTATGTGATCCATTTGTACTCTTTTTCCCTTATCCAAGTTTTCTCCCATTGGGTTTTCTTGGTAAGGTTTTTAATGAGGCAAATGAATCACATTATAACCAGCCCAATTTGTTGTTTAAAATCAAAAGGAGTTCAATTCAAAATGCTCAAAATTGACATCATCAAAGGGGGGGGGGGAAAGTGTCTACATTCATAGTCAAAATAAAAGTTAATGAAGTCAAGGTCTTTGGTCAAGGTCTTTGGTCAAGTCTTCCCTTGTAATTGTAACCAATTTAATGTTGTAGGCTCCTCATATTACGTCCTTTTATAGTATAAATAGGGGCTTTCAGTTGTAAACTTGATCATTCAACTTTTCAAATAAAAACAGCTTCTTTTCTTAAGTTTGAGAGTGATTCTCTTCTTAATCTGATTGTTGGTGTGTAATATCCTTCAGTCAACATTTAGTAGCCTTAGTGTGTAATATCTAAGCTACTATCTTAGGTAAATCAGTAGTCTTTCCGCAGCTACTGTGTGACCCTTCAATCCACAACCTTTGAACATATTGAATTTCGATTCATTCTGTTGCAAAGCCTATCTCAACCGCATCCAGAAGTGCATTCCTTGGGAGGTTCGCATCAATTATTGTCTCAAATTTTGTCACAATATAGAAAATTGAGCTAGCTTATCATGTGCATTGGATTGGTGTCATAGTGAGCTATAAAAAAAGGTTATGGACGATTTACTGCATACATGTCATATTTATCGGCCAGTTAAAGTGATCATTCTAAACCGATCATTGGTGCTCATTTAGTAAAGGCTAATAAATGAAGCATAATGCATTGTATCGCACAGTTTTTGATAAATTGGATTACTTGGAGGCTTTTTCGTCTCTGTTACAGTCTCAAATTTTGTTTAAATATAGAAAATTGAGCTAGCGTAACGTGGGAATTGGATTTGTTTCATTCTAAGCTCTAAATCAAAAGTTACGGATGATTTAGTGTGGACATGTCAAGTTGATGGGCTAGTTAAAGTGATCATTCTAAACTCATCATTGGTGCTCATTGAGTAAAGGCTTATAAGTGAAGCAAAATGGATGGCATCACACAATTATGGGTAGATTGGATTACTTGGACGTTTTGTTGTATCTATTTTTATCTCACATATTGTTACACTATTGAAAATTTAGCAAGCTTAACGTGGGCATTGGATTCATGTGTTTTTGAGCTCTAAATCAAAAGTTATGGAAGATTTAGTGTAGACACGTCAAATTGATTGGTGAATGAAAATGATCATTCTAAACTGATCATTGCTGCTCATTAAGTAAAGGCTTATAAATGAAGCATAAAGCATGGAATCATGCAGTTTTGGATAGATTAAATTACTTGGACGCTTTGTCATCTCTATTTTTGTCTTAGATTATGTAAAAATATAAAAAAAATTGAGATAGCTTAATGTGGGAATTGGATTCCTATCATTCTGAGCTCTAAATCAAAAGTTATTGCCGATTTATTGCGGATATGTCAAGTTGATCGGCCAGTTAAAGTGATCATTCTAAACTGATTATTGGTGCTCCTTGAGTAAAGGCTTATAAATGAAAGATAATGCATGGCATCACATAGATTTGGACAGATTGGATTACTTGTATGCTTTATCGTATATATTTCTGTCTCAAATTTGGTTACACTATAGAACATTGAGCTAACTTAACGTGGGCCTGGGATTCGTGTGTTTCTGAGATTTAAATCAAAAAATACAGATGATTTAGTGCGGACATGTCAAGTTGATCGGCGAGTTAAAATGATCATGCTAAACTGATCATTGGTGCTTATGAAGTAAAGGCTTATAAATGAAGCATAAGGCATGACATCACACAGTGTGGGATAGATTGGATTACTTGGATGCTTTGTCGTCTTTATTTCGGTCTTAAATTTTGTAAAAGTATAGAAAACTGAGCTAGAACGTGGGCATTGGATTCGTGTGTTTCCGAGCCTTAATCAAAAGTTACGAACGATTTAGTGCAGACATGTCAAGTTGATCGACGAGTTAAAATGATCATTCTAAACAGATCATTGGTGCTCATTAAGTAAATGCTTATAAATGAAGCATAATGCATGGCCTCACACAGTTTGGGATAGATTGGATTACTTGCATGCTTCGTCGTATTTATTTCTTTCTCAAATTTTGTAAAAGTATAGAAAATTGAGCTAGCTTAACATGTGCATTTATTCATGTGTTTCCGTGCTCTAAATTAAAAGTTACGGACGATTTAGTGCAGACATGTCAAGTTGATCGCCCAGTTAACATGATCATTCTAAACTAATCATTGGTGCTCATCGAGTAACGGCTTATAAATGAAGCATAATGCATGGCATCACGCAGTTTGGGATAGATTGGATTACTTGGTCGCTTTGCCGTCCCCATTTCTGTCTCAAATTTTTGTAAAAATATAGAAAATTGAGCTAGCTTAACGAGGACATTGGATTCGTTTCATTTGGAACTCTAAATCAAAAATTACGGGCGATTTAGTGCGGACATGTGAGGTTGAGTGGCCAGTTAAAGTGATCATTCTAAACAGATCTTTGGTGCTCATTAAGTAAGGGCTTATAAATGAAGCATAAACCATGGCATCAAGTAGTTTGGATATATTGGATTACTGTGACGCTTTGACGTCTCTATTTTTGTCTCAATTTTTTTGTCAGAATATAGAAAATTAAGTTAGATTGGATTACTTGGACGCTTTGCCGTCTCCATTTCTATCTCATATTTTTGTAAAAATATAGAAAATTGAGCAAGATTAACGAGGGCATTGGATTCGTGCTGTTCTGATCTCTAAATCAAAAGTTATGGACGATTTAGTGTGCACATGTGAAGTTGAGTGGCCAGTTAAAATAATCATTCTAAACAGATCATTGGTACTCATTAAATAAAGCCTTGTAAATGAAGCATAAAGCATGGCAGTAAGTAGTTTGGATAGATTGGATTACCTGAATGCTTTATCTTCTCTATTTCAAACTCAAATTTTGTCATAATATAGAAAATTGAGCTAGATTAACATGGGCATTGGATTCGTGTCATTCTGAGCTCTATATCAAAAGATACGTACAATTTAGTGCGGACATGTGAAGTTGATCGGCCAGTTAAAGTAATCATTGTAAACTGATTATTGGTGCTAATTGAGTAAATGCTTATAAGTGAAACATAATGCATGGTATTACGCAGTTTGAGTTATATTGGATTTCCTTGACGCTTTGTCGTATCTAGTTCTGTTTCAAATTTTGTCACAGTATAGTAGATTGAACTAGCTTAATGTGGGCATTGGATTCGTGTCATTCTGAGCTATAAATCAAAAGTTATGGACGATTTAGTGCACACATGTCAAGTTGATCAGCCCATTAAAATGATCGTTTTAAGCTGATCATTAGTGCTCATTAAGTAAAAGCTTATAAATGAAAAATAAAGCATGGCATCACGCAGTTTGGGATAGATGGGATTACTTGGACACTTTGCCGTCTTTATTTATGTCTCAAATTTTGTTAAATTATAGAAAATTGAACTAGCTAAACGTGGGCATTGGATTCGTGTCATTCTGAGATATAAATCAAAAGTTATGGACGATTTATTGCAGACATGACAAGTTGATCGGCTAGTTAAGATGATCATCGTAAACTGATCATTGGTGTTCATTGAGTAAAGGCTTATAAATGTAGCATAATGCATGGCATCACACAATTTTGGTTATATTGGATTACTTGGACGCTTTGTCGTATCTATTTATGTCTCAAATTTTGTTACACTATAGAAATATGAGCTAGCTTAACGTGTACATTGGATTCATTTGTTTCGGAGCCCTAAATCAAAAGTTACGCACGATTTAGTGCAAACATGTCAAGTTGATTGGCTATTTAAAGTGATTATTCTAAACTGATCATTGGTGCTATAAAGCATGGCATCAAGCGATTGGATGCTTTGTAATCTCTATTTTTGTCTCAGATTTTGTCAAAATATAGAAAATTGAGCTAGCCTAACGTGGGCATTGTATTTGTGTAATTCGGAGCTCTAAATCAAAATTTACGGACGATTTATTGCGGACATGTCAAGTGGAATGAACAAATAATATGATTATTCAAAACTGATAATTGTTACTCATTGAGTAAAGGCTTATAAATGAAGGATAATGCATGGCATCATGCGGTTTGGTATAGGTTGGATTACTTGGATTCTTTGCCGTATCTAGTTCTCTCTCAAAATTTTTCAATATATAGATATTTGAGCTAGATTAACGTGGCCATTGGATTCGTGTAATTCTAAGCTCTAAATCAAAGTTTATCGACGATTTAGTGCGGACATGTCAAGTTGATCGGCCAGTTAATATGATTATTCTAAATTTATCGTTGATACGATTTTGGAAAGGGTTATAAATAAAGCATAATGCATGGTATCACGCGGTTTGGGATAGATGGATTACTTGGACGCTTTGCCATATCTAACTCTGTCTCAAATTTTGTCACAATATAGAAAATTGAACTAAATTAACGTGAGCATTGGATTCGTGTCATTCTGAGCTATAAAACAAAGTTACGGACGACTTAGTGCAACTATCTCAAGTGGATCGACCAGTTAAAATGATCATTCTAAACATATCATTGGTGCTCATTGAATAAAGGCTTATAAATGAAGCATAATGCATAGCATCACGCAGTTCATGATAGATTGCATTACTTGGACGCTTTGTCGTATCTATTTTTGCCTCAAATTTTGTTAAAATTTTGAAAATTGTGCTAGATTAATGTGGGCATTGGATTCGTGTCATTCTGATCTCTAAATCAAAATTTACCGACGATTTAGTGCGGAAATGTCAAGTGGATTGGCTAGTTAATATGATTAATCCAAATGGATCATTGGTACTAGTTGAGTAAAGGCTTATAAATGAAGGATAATGCATAGCATCAAACGGTTTGAGAAAGGTTGGATTACTTGGACGTTTTTGCCGCATCTAGTTCCGCCTCAAATTTTGTCAAAATATAGAAATTTGAGCTAGATTAATGTGGGGATTGGATTCGTATCATTGAGCTCTAAATTAAAATTTACAGATGATTTAGTGGGGACATGTCAAGTGGATCGGCTAGTTAAAATGATTATTCTAAACTGATCAATTGTATGCATTGTCGAAAGGCTTATAAATTAGGCATAATGCATGGCATCGTGCCGTTTGGGATAAATTGGATTACTTAGACGCTTTGTCATAAATTGTGTCTTTAATTTTGTCACAATATAGAAAATTGAGCTAGCTTAACATGCACATTGGATTCGTGTGTTTCTGAGTTCTACATCAAAAGTTATGGACGATTTAGTGCGTACATGTCAAGTTGATCGGCCAGTTAAAGTGATCATTCTAAACTGATTATTTGTGCTCATTAGGTCAAGGCTTATAAATGAAGCATAGACCATGGCATCACACAGTTTGAGATAGATTGGATTACTTGGATGCCTTGTGGTCTCTATTCCGGTCTCAAAGTTTGTTAAAATATACAAATTTGAGCTAGCTTAATGTTGGTATTGGATTCGTGTCATTGTGAGTTCTAAATCGAAATTTGTAGACGATTTAGTGCGGACATGTCAAGCGGATCGGCGAGTTAATATGATTATTCAAAGCTGAATATTGGTACTCATTGAGTAAAGGCTGATAAATGAAGCATAATGCATGGCATCACGCGGTTTGGGATATATTGGATTACTTGGACGCTCTGTCATATCTATTTATGTCTCAAATTTTGTCAAAATATAGAAAATTGAGCTAGCTTAACATCAGCATTTGATTCAGGTCATTCTGAGTTCTAAATCAAAAGTTACGGAGGATTTAGTGCGGACATGTCAAGTCGATCAGCCAGTTAAGTGATCATTCTAAACTGATCATTGGTGCTCATTAAGTAAAGGCTTATACATGAAGCATAAAGCATTGTATCAAGCAGTTTGGATAGATTCGATAACTTGGACGCTTTGTTGTCTCTATTTCGTGATCATTCTAAACTGATCATTGGTGCTCATTAAGTAAAGGCTTATACATGAAGCATAAAGCATTGTATCAAGTAGTTTGGATAGATTCGATTACTTGGACGCTTTTTTCTCTCTATTTCTGTCTCAGATTTTGTTAAAATATAGAACATTGAGCTAGGTTAACATGGGCATTTGATTCATGTCTTTCTAAGTTCTAAATCAAAATTTACAAATGGTTTAATGCAGACATGTTAAGTGGATCGGCGAGTTAATATGATTATTCAAAACTAATCATTAGTACTCATTGAGTAAAGGCTTATTAATGAAGCATAATGCATGGCATCACGCTGTTTGGGAAAGATTGGATTACTTGGACGATTTGTCGTATCTAGTTCTGTCTCAAATGTTCTGCAAAATATAGAAAATTGAGGTAGCTTAACGTGCGCATCGGATTTGTTTCATTCTGAGCTCTAAATAAAAATTTACAGACGATTTAGTACGGATATGTCAACTGGATTGCCAGTTAAAATGATTATACTAAACTGACTATGGGTACTCATTGAATAAAAGCTTATAAATGAAGCATAATGCAAGGCATCACGTGGTTTGGGATATATTGGATTACTTGGATGCTTTGTCATATCTAGTTCTGTCTCATATTTTATCATAATATAGAAAAAATAACTAGCTTAACGTGGGCATTGGAGTGTCATTCTGAGCTATAAATCAAAAGTTACTGATGATTTAGTGCAGCCATGTCAAGTTGATCAGCCAATTTAAATGATCATTGGTGCTCATTGAATAAAAGCTTATCAATGAAGAATAATGCAAGGGATCACGCAGTTTGGGATATATTGGATTACTTGGACGCTTTGTCGTATCTATTTCTGTCTCAAATTTTGTCCCAATATAGAATATTGACCTAGTATCATTCTGAGCTCTAAATCAAAAGTTACAGACGATTTAGTGCAAAAATGCCAAGTTGAATGGCCAGTTAATATGATCATTCTAAACTGATCATTGGTGCTCATTGAGTAAATGCTTATAAATTAAGCACAATGATGACATCACGCATTTTTGGATAGCTTGGATAACTTGGATGCTTTCTCGTATCGGTATCTGTCCAAATTTTGTCTCAATATAGGAAATTGAACTACCTAAATGTGGCGTTGGATTCAAAAGTTACGGACAATTTAGTGTAAAAATGTCAAATTTGTCGGCCAGTTAAAATTATCATACATAACTGATCATTGGTGCTCATTGAGTAAAGGCTTATAAATGAAGCATAATGCATGGCATCACGCACTTTGGGATAGATTGGATTACTTGGATGCTTTGTCGTATCTATTTTTGTCTCAATTTTCTCCCAATATAGAAAATTGAGCTAGCTTAACGTGGGCATTGGATTCGTTTCATTTTGATCTATAAATCGAACGTTACAGACGATTTTTTGTGGACATTTCAAATTTATCGGCTAGTTAATGTGATTATTCTAAACTGATCATTGTTGCTCATTGAGTGAAGGATTATAAATGAAGCATAATACATGGCATCACGCAGTTTGATATATATTGGAAAACTTCGACACTTTGTTGTATCTAGTTTTGTCTCAAATTTTGTCATAAAATAGAAAATTGAAATAGTTTAACGTGGGCATTGGATTCGTGACATTCAAAGCTATAAATCAAAAGTTACGGATGATTTAGTGGAGAAATGTCAAGTTGATCTACCAGTTAAAATGATCACTCTAAATCGATCATTGGTGCTTATTGTGTAAAGGATAATAAATGAAAAAAAAGCATGGCATCTTGTAGTTTTGGATAGATTGGATTAATTGGATGCTTTGTCAGATCAAGTTCTTTCTTAAATTTTGTCAAAGTATTGAAAATTGAGCTAAAACGTGGGCATTGGATTCGTGTAATTCAAAGCTCTAAATTAAATTTACGGATAATTTAGTGCGTACATGTCAAGTGGATCGACAAGTTTATATTACTATTCTAAACTGATCATTGGTACTCATTTAGTAAACACTTATATATGAAGCATAATCTATGGCATAGCGTGGTTTGGGATATATTGGATTACTTGGACGCTTTTTTGTATCTAATTCTCTCTCAAATTTTGTCACAATATAGAAAATTGAACTAGCTTAACATGGGCATGGGATTCGTGTCATTCTGAGCTATAAATCAAAAGTTAAAGACGATTTAGTGTAGCCATGTCAATTTGCTCGGCCAGTTAAAATGATTATTCTAAACTGATCATTGGTGCTCATTGAGAAAAGATTTATCAATGAAGCATAATGTATGGCATCACGCAGTTTGGGATAGATTGGATTGATTGGATGCTTTGTCTTATCTATTTCTGTCTCAATTTTTTCTCAATTTAGAAAATTGAGCTAGCTTAATGTGGGCATTGCATTCGTGTCATTTTGAAATATATATCAAAAGTTACAGACGATTTAGTGTGGATAGGTCAAGTTGATCGGCTAGTTAATATGATTATTCTAAACTGATCATTGGTTCTCATTGAGTGAAGGCTTATAAATGAGGTATAATGCATGGCATCACACAGTTTGGGATAGATTGTAATACTTGTACGCTTTGTCATATGTAGTTTATCTCAAATTTTGTCACAATATAGAAAATTGAACTAGTTTAACGTGGGTATTGGATTCATGTAATTCTAAGCTATAAATGAAATGTTACGGACGAGTTTGTGAAGAAATGTCAAGTTGCTCGGCCAGTTAAAATGATCATTGTAAACTAATCATTAGTGCTTGTTGAGTAAAGGAATGCATGGCATTTCGCAATTCGGGATAGATTGGATTACTTGGATGCTTTGTCGTATCTACTTCTATCTTAAATTTTATCACAATATAGAAAATTGAGCTAGCTTAACGTGCGCATTGGATTTGTGTCATTATGAGCTATAAATATAGTTACGTACAATTTAGTTCAGATATGTCAAGTTGATCGGCAAGTTAGAATGATCATTTTAAACTATTCATTGGTGCTCATTGAGTAAAGGCTTATAAATGAAGCATACTGCATGACATCACACAATTTTAAATAGATTTGATTACTTGGAGGACTTTTCGAAGCAAATTTAGTATTAAATTTTGTCAAAAATATAGAAAATTGAGCAAGTTTAACGTGGGCATTGGAATCGTGTCATTCGGAGCTCTAAATAAAAATGTAAGGACGATTTAGTGTTTTGTGATATCCGGAAGCTGCGCGCATGACCACACCAAGACTTGATGGGGACCACAAGTGAAGCCACGGAACCATGTCGAATATATCTACCAATTAATATGATTATTCAAAATCGATCATTGATACTCATTGAGTAAATACTTATAAATTAAGCATAATGTATAGCATCAGACAGTTTTAGATAGATTTGAGTACTTGAAGGACTTTTCGAAGCAAATTTAGTCTAAAATTTTATCAAAATATAGAAAATTGAGCCAGCTTAACGTGGGCATTGGATTTGTGTCATTCTGAGCTCTAAATCAAAATTTACGAATGATTTAGTGTGGACATGTCAAGTGGATCGACAAGTTAATATGTTTATTCAAAACTGATCATTGGTACTCATTGAGAAAAGGCTTATAAATGAAGCATAATCTATAGCATCACGATGTTTGGGATATATTGGATTATTTGAATGCTTTTTCGTATCTATTTTTGCCAAAACATTTTGTCACAATATAGAAAATTGAAATAGCTTAACGTTGGCATTGAATTCGTGTCATTCCGTGCTCTAAATCAAAAGTTACAAAGCCTTTAGTGCGGACATGTCAAGTTGATCGGCCAGTTAAAGTGATCATTTTAAACTGATCATTGGTGCTCATTGAGTAAAGGCTTATAAATAAAGCATAATGCATGGCATCACTCAGTTTGGGATAGATGGAATTACTTAGACGCATTGTCGTATCTAGTTCTGTTATAAATTTTGTCACAATATAGAAAATTGAATTAGCTTAACATGGGCATTGGATTGGTGTCGTTCTGAGCTATAAATCAAAATTTATGCACGAGTTAGTGCAGACATATCAAGTTGATCGGCCAATTAAAGTGATCATTCTAAACTGATCGTGGGTGATCATTACATAAAGTCTTATATATGAATGAAGCCTAATGCATGGCATCACATAGTTTGGGATATATTGGATTACTTGGAAGCTTTGTCGTATCTAGTTCTGTCTCAAATTTTGCTACAATATAGAAAATTGAACTAGCTTAACATAGGCATTGGATTCGTGTCATTATGAGCTATAAATCAAAAGTTCCGGTCGATTTAGTGCAGGCATGTCAAGTTGATTGCCCAGTTAAAATGATCATTCTAAACTGATCCTTGGTGCTCATTGAATAAAGCTTTATTAATTAAGCACACTGCATGGCATCACATAGTATGGGATAGATTGTATTACTTGGATGCTTTGTCGTATCGATTTTTGTCTCAAAATTTTCCTAATATAGAAAATTGAGATAACTTAACGTGGGCATTGGATTCGTGTCATTTTGAGCTATAAATCAAAAGTTACGGACGATTTAGTGAGGACATGTCAAGTTGATCCGCCAGTTAATATGATTATTCTAAACTGATCATTGGTGCTCATTGAGTGAAGGATTATAAATGAAGCATAAGGCATGGCCTCACGTAGGTTGAGATAGATTGGAATTCTTGGACGCTTTGTCGAACCTAGTTTTGTCTCAAATTTTGTTATAAAATTAAAAAAATTGAACTAGTTTAACGTGGACATTGGATTCGTGTCATTCTAAGCTATAAATCAAACGTTACGGTCGATTTAGTGCAAATTTTAAGTTGATCGGCCAGTTAGAATGATCACTCTAAACAGATCGTTGGTGTTCATTGTGTAAAGGTTTATAAATGAAACATAATGCATGGCATCTCGCAGTTTTGGATAGATTTGATTACTTGAACGCTTTGTCATATCTAATTCTATCTGAAATCAAAATATTGAAAATTGAGCTAAAATGTGGGGATTGGATTCGTGTCATTCGGAGTTCTAAATCAAAATTTACAGATGATTTAGTCGTACATGTGAAGTGGATCGACCAGTTAATATTACTATTATAAACTGATCATTGGTACTCATTTAGTAAACACTTATAAATGAAGCATAATCTATGTCATCACGTGGCTTAGGATAGATTGGATTACTTCGACGCCTTTTCATATCTAGTTCTCTCTCAAATTTTTTCACAGCGTAGAAAAATTAACTAGCTTAACATGAGCATTGGATTCGTGTCATTCTGAGCTATAAATAAAATTTACGAACGATTTAGTGTAGCCATGTCAAGTTGATATGCCTGTTAAAATGATCATTCTAAACTGATCATTGGTCCTCATTGATAACGGTTTATCAATGAATCAAAATGGATGGCATCACGCAGTTTGAGAGAGATTGGATTATTTGAACATTTTGTCGAATCTATTTCGGCTTCAATTTTTAAACAATACAGAAAATTGAACTAGCTTAATGTGGGCTCTGGATTCGTGTCATTTTAAGCTATAAATCAAAAGTTACAGACGATTTAGTTCAGACATTTCAAGTTGATCGGCCAGCTAATATGATTATTCCAAACTGATCATTGGTGTTGATTGAGTGAAGGCTTATAAATGAAGCAGAATGCATTGCATCACACAGTTTGGGATAGATTGTAATACTTGAACGCTTTGTCGTATCTAGTTTAGTCTCAAATTTTGTCACAATATAGAAAATTGAACTAGTTTAATTAGTGCGTTGGACTCAAGTCATTCTAAGCTATAAATCAAAAGTTACTGACGATTTAATGCATACATGACAAGTTGATCGGCCAGTTAAAATGATCACTCTAAACTGATCATTGGTGCTTATTGAGTAAAGGAATGCATGGCATCTGGCAGTTTGGGATAGATTGGATTACTTGAATACTTTGTCGTATCTATGCCTGTCTTAAAGTTTGTTACAATATAAAAAACTGAGCTAGCTTAACGTGGGCATTGGATTTGTGTCATTATGAGCTATTAATCAAAAGTTAAGGATGATTTAGTGAAGATATGTCAAGTTGATTGACTAGTTAGAATGATCATTTCAATGTGATCATTGGTGCTCATTGAGTAAATGCTTATAAATGAAGGATAATGCATGACATCACACAGTTTTGGATATATTTGATTACTTCGAAGACTTTTCGAAGCAAATTTAGTCTTAACTTTTGCAAAAATATAGAAAAATGAGCTAACTTAACGTTGGGCATAGGATTCAGGTCATTCTGAGCTCTAAATCAAAATTTACATAACAATTTAGTGTGGACATGTCAAGTGGATCAAGCAGTTAATATGATTATTCAAAACTGATCATTGGTACTCATTGAGTAAAAGCTTATAAATAGAGCATAATGCATGACATGACACAGTTTTGGATAGAATTGATTACATAAAGGACTTTTCGAAGCAAATTTAGACTTAAATATTGTAAAGATATAGAAAATTGAGCTACTTTAACGTGGTCATTGGGTTCGTGTCATTTTGAGCTCTAAATCAAAATTTACGGCCGATTTAGTGCGGACATGTGAAGTGGAAGACCAGTTACTATGATTATTCAAAACTGATGAATGGTAATCATTGAGTAAAGGCGTATAAATGAAGCATAATCTTTGGCATCACTCTGTTTGGGATGGATTGGACTATTTGGACAATTTGTCGTATCTAGTTCTGTCTCAAATTTTGTCACAATATCGAAAATGGAACTAGCTTAACGTAGGCATTTGATTCGTATCATTCTGAGATCTAAATCAAAAGTTACGGACGATTTAGTGCGGACATGTGAAGTTGATCGGCATATTAAAGTGATCATTTTAAACTGATCATTGGCGCTAATTTAGTAAATGCTTAGAAATGAAGCATAGTGCATGACATTACATAGTTATGGATAGATTGGATTACTTGGAGGCTTTGTCATATCGATTTCTATCTCAAAATTTGTTACAATATAGAACATTTAGCTAGGTTAATGTGGGCATTGGATTCGTGTGTTTTGGAGCTCTAAATCAAAAATTGCGAACGATTTAGTGCAACCATGTCAAGTTTATCGGCCGGTTAAAATGATCATTCTAACCACCTTGACACCTTACTTAATATCAAGGCAGCCCATTGGTGCTCATGGAGTTAAAGCTTATAAATGAAGAATAATGCATGGCTTCACGCAATTTGGGATAGATTGGATTACTTGGACGCTTTGCTGTATCTATTTATTTCTCAAATTTTGTCACAGTATATAAAATTGAGCTAGCTAAACGTGGGCACTAGATTCGTGTCATTCTGAGCTCTAAATCAAATGTTATAGACGATTTAGTGCAAACATTTCAAGTTGATCGACCAGTTGATATGATCATTGTAAACTCATATTGGTGCTCATTGAGTAAATGCTTATAAATGAAGCATAATGCATGACATCACACAGTTTTGGATAGCTTGGATAACTTGGACGCATTGTCATATCTAATATTGTCTCAAATTTTGCCTCAATATAGAAAATTTAACTAGCTTAACGTGAGCATTGGATTCATGTATTTTAAGCTATAAATCAAAAGTTATGGACGATTTAGTGCAGACATGTCAAGATGATCATTCAGTTAAAATGATCGTTCTAAACTCATCATCGCTACATATTGATTAAAGGCTTATAAATGAAGCATAATCTATGGCATCACACTGTTTGGGATAGATTGGATTTTTTGGATGCTTTGTCATATCTAGGTCTGTCTCAGATTTTGTCACAATATATAAAATTGAACTAGCTTAACGTGGCATTGGATTCTTGTCATTCTGAGCTCCAAATCAAAAGTTACGAACGATTTAGTGCGGACATGTCAATCTTATCGGCCTATTAAAGTAATCATTTTAAACTGATCATTGGTGCTCATTTAGTAAAGGATTAGAAATGAAGCATAATGCATGGCATTACATAGGTATGGATAGATTGGATTACTTGAACACTTTGTCATATATATTTCTATCTCAAATTTTGTTACAGTATAGAAAATTTAGCTAGGTTAATGTGGGCATTAGATTCGTGTGTTTCGGAGCTCTAAATCAAGTTTATCGGCCAATTAAAATGATCGTTTTAAACTTATCATTGGTGCTCAAGGAGTAAAAGCTTATAAATGAAGAATAATGCATGGCTTCACGCAGCTTGGGATAGATTGGATTACTTGAATGCTTTGTCTTATCTATTTATTTCTCAAATTTTGTCACAATATAGAAAATTGAGCTAGCTAAACGTGGGCACTGGATTCGTGTCATTATGAGTTCAAAATCAAAAGTTAAGGACGATTTAGTGCAAACATGTCAAGTTGATCGGCCAGTTGATATGATCATTGTAAACTGATCATTGGTGCTCATTTAGTAAATGCTTATAAATGAAGAACAATGCATGACATCACACATTTTTGGATAGCTTGAATAACTTGGACGCATTGTTGTATCTAGTTTTGTCTCAAATTTTGCCTCAATATAGAAAATTTTAACTAGCTTAACGTGGGCATTAGATTCGTGTCATTCTAAGCTATAAATCAAAAATTATGGACGATTTAGTACAGACATGTCAAGATGATCATCCAATTAAAGTGATCATTCTAAATATAATGCCTAAGGAATGCATGTTATCTCGCAGTGTGTGATAGATTGGATTATTTGGATGCTTTGTCATATCTATTTTTGTCTTAAATTTTGTCACAATATAGAAAATTGAGCTAGCGTAACGTGGGCATTGGATTTGTGTCGTTATGAGCTATAAATCAAAAGATAAGGACAATTTAGTGCAGATACGTCAAGTTGATTGGCCAGTTAGATTGATCATTTTAAATTAATCATTGGTGCTCATTGAGTAGAGGTTTATAAATGAAGTATAATGCATGACATCACATAGTTTTGGATAGATTTGATTACTTGTAGGACTCTTCGAAGCAAATTTAGTCTTCAATTTTGTCAAAATATAGAAAATTGAGCTAGCATAACGTGGGCATTAGATTTGTCTCATTCTGAGCTCTAAATCAAAATTTATGGACCATTTAGTGCAAACATGTCAAGTGGATCGACTAGTTAATATGATTATTCAAAACTGATCATTGGTACTCATTGAGTAAAGGCTTGTAAATGAAGCATAATCTATGGAATCACGCTGTTTGGGATAGATTGGATTATTTGGACGCTTTTTCATATCTAGTTATGTATCAAATTTTGTCATAATGTAGAAAATTGAGCTAGGTTAACGTGGGCGTTGGATTCGTGTCATTATGATCCATAAATCAAAAGTTATGGGCGATTTAGTGCAGATATGTCAAGTTGATCAGACAGTTAAAATTATTATTCTAAACTGATCATTGGTTCTCATTGAGTAAAGGCTAATAAATGAAGCATAATGCATGACATCACGTAGTTTTGGATAGATTTGATTACTTGGAAGACTTTTTCAATTTAAGTCTAAAATTTTACAACAATATAGAAAATTGACTAGCTTAATGTGGGTATTGGATTCGTGTCATTCTGAGGTATAAATCAAAAGTTACTTACGATTTAGTGCGGATATGTCAAGTTGATTGGCTAGTTAAAATTATCATTCAAAACTGATCATTGGTGCTTACTGAGTAAAAACTTATAAATAAAGCATAATGCATAGCATCACGCAGTTTGGGATAGATTGGTACTTGGACGATTTGTCGTATCTATTTCAATCTGAAATTTTGTCACAATATAATAAACTGAGCTAGCTTAACGTGAGCACTGGATTCGTGTTATTCTAAGCCCTAAATTAAAAGTTAAAGATGATTTAGTGGGGACACATCAAGTTGATTTGCCGTTAATATGATCATGGTAAACTGATCATCAGTGCTCATTGAGTAAAAGATTATAAAAGAAGCATAATAAATGACATCACACAGTTTTGAATATATTGGATTATTTGGACGCTTTGTCGTATCTATTTCTATCTCAAATTTTGTCTCAATATAGAAATTTGAAGTATCTTAATTTGAGCAATGGCTTCGTGTAATTCGGAGCTCCAAATCAAAAGTTAGGGAAGATTTAGTGCGGACATTTCAAGTTGATTGGCCTGTTAAAATTATACTTCAAAACTGATAATTGGTGCTTATTGAATAAAAGCTTATAAATGAAGCATTATGCATGGCATCACGTTGTTTGGGATAGATTGGATTACTTGCACGTTTTGTCATCTCCATTTCTGTATCAAATTTTGTCACAATATAATATACTGAGCTAGCTTAAGTAAGCATTGGAGTCATGTTATTCTGATCTCTAAATTAAAAGTTACACACTTTGTCATCTCCATTTCTTTCTCTAGATTAGTGCGGACATTTCAAGTTGATTGGCCAGTTAATATGATCATTCTAAGTTGATCATAGGTGCTCATTGATTAAAGTCTTGGATTACTTGGATGCTGTCTTATCTATTTATATCTGAAATTTTGTGATAATATAGAACATTGAGCTAGCTAGCTTAACGTAGCCACTGGATTCGTGTCATTTTGAACGCTAAATCAAAAGTTACGGTCGATTTAGTGTAGACATGTCAATTTGATCGGTCAGTTAAAGTGATCATTCTAAACTAATGATTGGTGCTCATTAAGTGAAGGCTTATAAATGAATCATAAAGCATGGCATTAAGTAGTTTGGATAGACTGGATTTCTTAGACGCATTGTCATCTCTATTTCTATCTCAAATTTTGTCTAAATATAGAAAATTGAGTTAGCTTAATGGGACATTGCATTCGTGTCACTCTGAGCTCTATATAAAATTTAAGGACCAGTTAATAAGATTATTATAAACTGATCATTGGTGCTCATTGAGAAAAGGCTTATAAGTGAAGCAAATGCATAGCATCACACAGTTCGGGATAGATTGGATTACTTGTATGCTTTGTTTTTCTATCACAATATAGAAAATTGAACTAGCTTAACGTGGGCATTGGATTCGTGTCATTTTGAGCTATAAATCAATAGTTACAAATGATTTACTGCAGACATGCCAAGTTAATCGGCGAGTTAAAATGATCATTGTAAACTGATCATTGGTGCTCATTCAGTAAAAAGGTTATAAATGAAGAATAATGCATGGCATCACACAATTTGGGATAGATTGGATTATTTGTACGCTTTCTCGTATCTATTCTGTTTCAAAAGTTGCTACAATAATGATAATTGAGCTAGTTTAACGTGGGCATTGGATTCATGTCATTCTGAGGTCTAAATCAAAAGTTATGGATGATTTAGTTTGGACATGTCAATTTTAAAATGATCATTGGTGCTAAATGAGTAAATGCTTATAAATGAAGCATAACGCATGGCATCACCTAGTTTTGGAAAGATTGGATTACATGGATGCTTTGTCATATCCACTTCTTCCTCAAATTTTGTCAAAATATTGAAAATGGATCTAGCTTAACATGGGCATTGGATTTGTGTCATTTTGAGCTCTAAATCAAAAGTTACGGATGATTTGGTGCGGACATGTCATCTTGATCGGCCAATTAATATGATTATTCTAAACTGATCATTGGTGCTCATTGAGTAAAGTCTTATAAATGAAGCATAATGCATGGATTCACGCTGTTTGGGATAGATTGAATTACTTGAATGCTTTGTAGTATCTAGTTCTGTCTCGAATCTTTCTAGAATATAGAAAATTGAGTTAGATTAACGTGGTCATTGGATTCGTGTCATTCTGAGCTCTAAATCAAAATTTCTGTACGATTCAGTGCGGACATGTCAAGGTTATCGGCCAGTTAATATGATTACTCTAAACTGATCATTGGTGCTCATTGAGTAAAGGCTAATAAATAAAGCATATGCTTGGCATCATGCAGTTTGGGATGGATTGCATTACTTGGACGCTTTGTCAAATTTAGTTCTGTATCAAATTTTGTCACAATATAGAAAATTGCACTTGCTTAACGTGGGTATTGGAATCGTATAAGTCTGAGCTATAAATCAAAAGTTACAGACGATTTAGTGCATATATGTCAAGTTGATCAACGAGTTAAAATGATCATTCTAAACTGATCATTGGGGCCCATTGAGTAAAAGTTTATAAATGATGAATAATACATGGCATCATGTAGTTTGGGATAGATTATATTACTCGGATGCATTTCCGTATCTAGTTTTGCCTAAAATTTTGTCACAATATAGAAAATTAAACTACCTTAACGTGGGCATTGGATTTGTGTAATTCTGAGCTATAAATCAAAAGTTACGGATGATTTAGATCAGACATGTCAAGTTGATAGGAAAGTTATTATGATTGTTCTAAACTGATCATTGGTGCTCATTGAGTACATGTTTATAAATGAAGCATAATGCATGGATTCACGCAGTTTGGGATAGGCTGGATTACTTGGATGGTTTGTCGTAGCTATTTCTGTCTAAAATTTTGTCACAATATAGAAAATTGAGCTAGCTTAACGTGGGAGTTGAATTCGTATCACTTTGAGGTCTAAATCAAAATTTATGGACGATTTAGTGCGGACATGTCAAGTTTATCGACGAGTTAATGTGATTATTCTAAACTGATCATTGGTGCTCATTGAGTAAAGGCTTATAAAAGAAGCATAATGCATGGCATCACACAATTTGGGATATATTGGATTACTTAAACGTTTAGAGTATTTAGTTGTGGCTCAAATGTTTTCAGAATATAGAAAATTGAGTTAGATTAACGTGGGCAATGGATTCGTATCATTTTGAGCCCTAAATCAAAATTTATGTAAGATTAAGTGCGGACATGTTAAGGTTATCGGCCAGTTAATATGACTATTCTAAACTGATCATTGGTGCTCATTGAGTAAAAGCTTATAAATGAAGCATAATGTTTGGTATCATGCAGTTATGGATAGATTGGATAACTTGGATGCTTTGTCGTATCTAGTTCTGTCTCAAATTTTGTCAAAAATATAGAAAATTCCACTTGCTTAACGTGGACCTTGGATTCGTATCAGCCTGAGCTATAAATCAAAAGTTACGGACGATTTAGTGCATATATTTCAAGTTGATCAGCAAGTTAAAATGATCATTTTAGTAAAATCTAATAAATGATGAATAATGCATGGCATCATGCAGTTTGGGATAGATTGGATTACTCAGATGCTTTGTCGTATCTAGTTTTGTCTAAACTTTTGTCACAATATAGAAAATTAAACTAGGTTAATGTGGGCATTTGATTTGTGTAATTCTCAGCTTTGAATCAAAAGTTACGGACGATTTAGAGCCGACATTTTAAGTTGATAGGGCACTTATTATGATTGTTCTAAACTAATCATTGGTGTGCATTGAGTACAAGCTTATAAATGAAGCATAATGCATGGATTCACGCAGTTTGGGATAGGGATTACTTGGATGCTTTGTCGTATCTATTTCTATCTCAAATTTTGTCACAAAATAGAAATTGAGCTAACTTAACGTGGGCATTGGATTCTGAGCTCTAAATCAGAATTTACGGACGATTTGCTGTGGACATGTCAAGTTGGTCGGCCAGTTAAAATGATAATTCTAAACTGATCATTGGTGCTCATTGGATAAAAGCTTATAAATGAAGAATAATGCATGGAATCATGCAGTTCCGGATAAATTGGATTACTTGGACGCTTTGGCGTCTCTATTTCAGTCTCAAACTTTGTCACAATTTGGAAAATTGAAATGGCTTAACGTGGGCATTGGATTCGTGTCATTCTAAGCTATAAATCAAAAGTTACGAATGATTTACAGCAGACATGTCAAGTTGATTGGCTAGTTAATTATTCTAAACTGATCATTAGTGCTCATTGAGTAAAATCTTATAAATGAAGAATAATGCATGAATTCACGCAGTTTGGGATAGATTGTGTAACTTGGACGCTTTGTCGTATCTAGTTCTGTCCCAAATTTCGTCACAATATAGAAAATTGAAATAGTTTAACGTGGGTGTTGGATTCGTGTCATTTTGAGTTATAAATCAAAAGTGACGGACGATATGGTGTTGATATGTCAAGTTTATCTGCCAGTTAAAATGATCATTCTAAGCTTATCATTGGTGGTCATTGAGTAAAAGCTTATAAATTAAGAATAATACATGGAATCACGGAGTTTGTGATACATTGGATTACTTATATGCTTTGTAGTATCTATTTCTGTCTCAAATGTTGTCAAAATATAGAAAATTTATCTAGCTTAATGTGGCATTGGATTCGTATCATTATGATCTGTAAATCAAAAGTTAGGGACGATTTAGTGCGGATATGTCAAGTTGATCGGCCAATTATATGATTATTCTAAACTGATGATTGGTGCTAATTGAGTAAAGGCATATAAATGAAGCATAATGCATGGCATTATACAGTTTCGGATAGATTGGATTACTTGGACGATTTGCCATATCTAGTTCTATCTCAAATTTTGACACAATATAGTAAATTGAACTAGTTTAACATGGCTATTGGATTCGTGTCATCTTAAGCTATAAATCAATAGTTATGACAATTTAGTGCAAACATATCAAGGTATCGGCTAGGTAAAATGATCATTCTAAACTGATCATTGATGTTGATTGAGTAAAAGCTTATAAATGAAGAATAATGCATGATATCAAGAAATTTAGGTAGATTGGATTACTTGAACGGTTTTTCGTCTCTATTTTTATCACAAATTTTGTAAAAATATAGAAAATTAAGCTAGTTTAATGTGGGCATTGGATTCGTGTCATTCTGAGCTATAAATCTTTTGTCAGAAACAATTTAGTGCAGGCATGTCAAGTTGATCAGCCAGCGAATATGATTATTTTTACTCATCATTAGTGTTCATTGAGTAAAGAATTATAAATGAAACATAATGCATGGCCTCACATAGTTAGGGATAGATTGGATTAGTTGGGCATTTTGTCGTATCTATTTCTATCTCGAATTATGTTACAGTATAGAAACTTGAGCTAGCTTAGCGTGGACATTAGAATTGTGTCATTTTGAGCTATAAATCAATAATTTCATTTGATTTAGTGCAGACATGTGAAGTTGATCGGAGAGTTGAAATGAGCATTCTAATCAATGAGTTGAAATGATCATTCTAAACGGATCATTCGTGCTTATTGAGAAAGCTTATAAATGAAGAAAAATGCATGGCATCACGCAATTTGGGATAGATTGGATTACTTGGACACTTTATCGTTTCTATTTCTATCTCAAAAGTTGCCACAATATTGAAAATTGAGCTAGTTTAACGTGGCCAATGTATTCATGTCATTCTGAGCTCTAAATCAAAAGTTATGGACGATTTAGTATGGACATGTCAATTTAATCGACCAGTTAAAGTGATCATTCTAAAATGATCATTGCTGCTCAATGAGTAAATGCTTATAAATGAAGCATAACGCATGACATCATGTAGTTTTGGAAAGATTGGATTAGTTGGATGCTTTGTCGTATCTATTTTTGCCTCAAATTTTGTCAAAATATAGAAAATAAAGATAGATTAACGTGGGCATTGGATTCGTGTCATGTTGAGCTCTAAATCAAAAGTTACGAATAATTTAGTGTGGAAATGTCACGTTGATCGTCCAATTAATATGATTATTCTAAACTGATCATTGGTGCTCATTGAGTAAAGGCTTATAAATGAATCATAATGCATAGATTCACGAAGTTTGAGATAAATTGTATTATTTGGATGCCTTGTCGCGTCTATTTTTGTTTCAAATTTTTTTACAATGTAGAAAAATGAGCTAGCTTAACGTGGGCATTGGATTCGTATCATTCAGAGCTCTAAATCAAAATTTACGAACGATTTAGTGCGGACATTTCAAGTTGATCGGCCAGTCAATATGATTATTCTAAACTAATCATTGGTGCTCATTGAGTAAAGGCTTATAAAAGAAGCATAATGCATGGCATCACGCAGTTTGGGATAGATTTGACTACTTGAATGCTTTGTAGTGTCTAGTTAAGTCTCAAATCTTTTTTGAATATAGAAAATTGAGTTAGATTAATGTGGGCATTTGATTCGTGTTATTCTAAGCTCTAAATCAAAATTTATGTACGATTTAGTGCAGATATATCAAGGTTATCAGCCATTTAATATGATTATTCTAAACTGATCATTGGTGCGAAAGGCTTATAAATGAAGCATAATGCTTGGAATCACGTAGTTCGGGATAGATTGAATTACTTGGATGCTTTGTCGTATCTATTTTTGTCTCAAATTTTGTCAGAATATAGAAAACTACACTTGCTTAACGTGGGCATTAGATTCATAATAGTCTGAGGTATAAATCAAAAGTTACAGATGATTTAGTGCATATATGTCAAGTTGATCAGTTAGTTAAAATGATCATTCTAAACTTATCATTAGTGCTCGTTGAGTAAAAGCTTATAAATGATGAATAATGCATGGCATCATGCATTTTGGGATAGATTGGATTACTCGGATGCTTTGTCGCATCTAGTTTTGTCTAAAATTTTGTCACAATATAGAAAATTAAAGTACCTTAACGTGGGCATTGGATTTATGTAATTCTGAGCTCTAAATGAAAAGTTATGGACAATTTAGAGCAGACAGATCAAGTTGATAGGGCAGTTATTATGATTGTTCTAAACTGATCATTGGTGCTCATTGAGTACATGCTTATAAATGAAGCATAATGCTTGGCATCACGCAGTTTGGGATAGATTGGATTACTTGGACGCTTTGCTGTATCTTGTTTGGTCTCAAATTTTGTCACAGTATAGAAAATTGCACTTGTTTAACGTGGGCACATGATTATTAACACTCTGAGCTATAAGTCAAAAGTTACGGACGATTTATTACATATTTGTCCAGTTGATCAACGAGTTAAAATGATCATTATAAACTAATAATTGGTGCTCATTGAGTAAAAGCTAATAAAGGATGAATAATGCATGACATCATGCAGTTTGGGATAGATTGGATTACCTGACGCTTTTTCGTATCTAGTTTGGTCTAAAATTTGGTCACAATATAGAAAATTAAACTTGCTTAACGTGGGCATTGGATTTGTGTAATTCTGAGGTCTAAATCAAAAGTTACGGACGATTTAGAGCAAACATGTCAAGGTGCTCATTGAGTACAAGCTTATAAATAAAGCATAATGCGTGGATTCACGCAGTTTGGGATAGGCTGGATTACTTGGATGCTTTGTCATATCTATTTCTATCTCAAATTTTGTCACAATAAAGAAAATTGATCTAGCTTAACGTGGGCATTGGATTCATGTCATTTTGAGCTCTAATTCAAAATTTACGGACGATTTACTATGGACATGTGAAGTTCATCGGTGAGTTAAAATTATAATTTTAAAATGATCATTGGGGCTCATTGAGTAAAAGCTTATAAATGAAAAATAATGCATGGAATCACATAGTTTGTGATAGACTGGATTACTTGGATGCTTTGTCGTAGCTAATTCTGTCTCAAATGTTGTCAAAATATAAAAAAATTGAGCTAGCTTAATGTGGGCATTGGATTCGTGTCATTATGATCTTTAAATCAAAAGTTACAGACGATTTAGTGTGGACATGCCAAGTTGATCGGCCAATTCTATGATTATTCTAAAGTGATGATTGGTGGTAATTGAGTAAAGGCTTATAAGTGAAGCATAGTGCATGGCATTACGCAGTTTGGGATAGATTGGATTGCTTGTACGGTTTGTCGTATCTAGTTCTATCTCAAATTTTGTCACAATAGAGTAAATTGAACTAGTTTAACGTGGGCATTGGATTCGTGTCATCTAGAGCTATAAATAAATAGTTATGACGAGTTAGTGTAAACATATCAAGTTGATCGGCCAGTTAAAATGATCATTTTAAACTGATTATTGATGTTGATTGAGTAAAAGCTTATAAATGAAAAATAATGCATGACATCAAGAAAATTAGGTAGCTTGGATTAGTTGGACGCTTAGTCATCGCTAATTTTGTCTCAAATTTTTGTAAAATTATTGAAAATTAAGCTAGTGGAACGTGGGGATTGGATTTGTGTCATTCTAAGCTATAAATCAAAACTCAAAGACTATTTAGTGCAGGCTTATAAATGAAACATAATGCACGGCATCACATAGTTAGGGATAGATTGGATTAGTTGGATGATTTTTCATATCTATTTCTGTCTTGAATTTTGTTATAGTATAGAAAATTGAGCTGGCTTAGCGTAGACATTGGATTCGTGTCATTTTGAACAATAAATCAATAATTACAGATGATTTAGTGCAGACATGTCAAGTTGATCGGCGAGTTAAAATGATCATTCTAAACTGATCATTGGTGCTCATTCAATAAAACCTTATAAATGAAGAAAAATGCATAGCATCACGCAATTTGGGATAGATTGGATTACTTGGATGTTTTGTCGTATCGATTTTTGTCTTAAAACTTGCAACAATATTGAAAATTTATCTAGTTTAATGTGGGTATTGGATTCATGTTATTCTGAGCTCTAAATCAAAAGTTATGGACGATTTAGTGTGGACATGTCAATTTAATGGACCAGTTAAAAATGCTCATTCTAAAATGATCATTGGTGCTCAATGAGTAAATCCTTATAAATGAAGCATAACGCATGATATCACGTAGTTTTGGAAAGATTGGATTACTTGGACGCTTTTTCGTATCTATTTTTGCCTCAAATTTTGTCAAAATATAGAAAATAATGCTAGCTTAACGTGGGCATTGGATTTGTGTCATTTTGAGCTCTACATCAAAAGTTACGGAAGATTTAGTGCGGAAATCTCACGTTGATCGGTCAATTAATATGATTATTCTAAACTTATCATTGGTGCTCATTAAGTAAAGTGTTATAAAAGAAGCATAATGCCTGACATCATGCAGTTTGGGGTAGATTGGATTAATTGACACTTTGTAGTATCTAGTTCAGTCTCAAATCTTTTTAGAATATAGAAAATTGAGTTAGATTAACGTGGGCATTGGATTCGTGTCATTCTGAGCTCTAAATCAAAATTTATGTACGATTTAGTGCGGACATGTCAAGGTTATCGGCCAGTTAATATGATTATTCTAAACTAATCATTGGTGCTCATTGAGTAAAGGCTTATAAATGAAGCATAATGCTTGGCATCACCCAGTTCTAGATAGATTGGATTATTTGGACGATTTGTAGTATCTAGTTCTATCTCAAATTTTGTCACAATATAGAAAATTGCACTTGCTTAACGTGGGCATTAACTTCGTATCAGTCTGAGCTATAAATCAAAAGTTACGGACGATTTAGTGCATATATGTCAAGTTGATCAGCGAGTTAAAATTATCATTCTAAACTAATCATTGGTGCTCATTGAGTAAAAACTTATAAATGATGAATGATGCATGGCATGATGCAGTTTGGGATAGATTGGATTACTCGGATTCTTTGTCATATTTAGTTTTGTCTAGAATTTTTTCACAATACAGAATATTAAACTAGCTTAACATGGGCATTGGATTTGTGTAATTCTGTGGTTTAAATCAAAAGTTACGGACGATTGACAGGAGACATTTCAAGTTGATAGGGCAATTATTATGATTGTTCTAAACTGATCATTGGTGCTCATTGAGTACAGGTTTATAAATGAAGCATAATGCATGGATTCACGCAGTTTGGGATAGGCTGGATTACTTGGATGCTTTGTCGTATCTATTTCTATCTCAAATTTTGTCACAATATAGAAAATTAAGCTACCTTACATGGGCATTGGATTCATGTCATTCTGAGTTCTAAATCAGAATTTATGGACGATTTACTGTGGACATGGCAAGTTGATCGGCCAGTTAAAATGATAATTCTAAACTAATCATTGGTGCTCATTGAGTAAAACCTTATAAATGAAGAATAATGCATGGAATCATTCAGTTTCGAACAGATTGGATTACTTTGACGCTTTGGCACTATTTCTGTCTCAAATTTTGCTACAATTTAGAAAATTGAAATGGCTTAACATGGGCATGAGATACATGTTATTCTAAGCTATAAATCAAAAGTTATGAAGATTTAGTGCAAACATGTCAAGTTGATCGGCCAGCTAATATGATTATTCTAAAATGATCATTAGTGCTCATTGAGTAAAATCTTATAAATGAAGCATAATGCATGGATTCACGCAGTGTGGGATAGATTGTGTTACTTGGACACTTTGTCGTATCTAGTTCAGTTATAAATTTGTCACAATACAGAAAATTGATCTAGCTTAACGTGGGCGTTGGATTCGTGTCATTCTGAGCTATAAATAAAAAGTTACGGACGATTTGGTGCTGATATGTCAAGTTTATCTGCAAGTTAAAATGATCATTCTAAACTAATCATTGGTGCTCAATGAGTAAAAGCTTGTAAATGAAGAATAATGGATGGAATCACGTAGTTTGTGATAGATTGGATTAATTGGATGATTTGTCATATCTATTTCTATCTCAAATGTTGTCATAATATAGAAAATTGAGCTACCTTAACATGGGCATTGGATCATTATGAGCTCTCAATCAAAAGTTACAGAGGATTTAGTGCGGACATGTCAAGTTGATCTGCCAATTATATGATTATTCTAAACTGATGATTGGTGCTAATTGAATAAAGGCTTATAAATGAAGAATAATGTATGGCATTACGTAGTTTGGGATAGACAGGATTACTTGGACGCTTTGTCGTATCTAGTTCTATCTCAAATTTTGTCTCAATATAGTAAATTGAACTACTTTAACGTGGGCATTGAATTCGTGTCATCTCGAGCTATGAATCAATAGTGATGACGATTCAGTGCAAACATATCAAGTTGATCGACCAGTTAAAATAATCATTTTAAACTAATCATTGATGCTGATTGAGTAAAAGCTTATAAATAAAGAATAATGCATGACATCACGAAATTTATGTAGATTGGATTAGTTGGACAATTTGTCTCCTCTATTTTTGTCTCAAATTTTGTAAAAATATAGAAAATTGAGCTACCTTAACATGGGCATTGGATTCGTGTCATTCTGAGCTATAAATCAAAAGTAAGAAATGATTTAGTGCAGGAATGTCAAGTTGATCGGCCATCTAATATGATTATTTTTACTGATCATTGGTGTTCATTGAGTAAAGGCTTATAAATGAAACATAATGCATGACATCACATAGTTATGGATAGATTGGATTAGTTGGACGCTTTGTCATATCTATTTCTGTCTCGAATTTTGTTTAAGTATAGAAAATTGAGTTGGCTTAGCGTGGGCAATGGATTTGTGTCATTCGGAGCTCTAATCAAATGTTATGGGCAATTTAGTGCGGATATGTCAAGTTGATCGGCCAATTAAATTGATCATTCTATACTGATCATTGGTGGTCATTAAGTACAGTCTTATAAATGAAGCATAAAGCATGGCATCACACAGAATAGATTGGATTACTTGGACACTTTGTCGTCTCTATTTCTGTCTCAAATTTTGTCACAATATAGAAAATTGAGCTAGTTTAACGTGTGCATTGAATTCATGTCCTTCTTAGCACTAAATCAAAAGTTACTGATGATTTAGTGCGGACATGTCAAGTTGATCTACCAGTTAATAAGATTATTCTAACTTGATCATTGGTGCTCATTGAGTAAGGGCTTATAAATGAAGCATAATGCATGGCATCACAGAGTTTAGGATATATTGGATTACTTGGATGTTTTGTCATATCTTTTTCTATCTCAAATTTTTTCTCAGTATAGAAATTTGAGCTAGCTTAACGTGGGAATTGGATACGTGTTATTCTCAGCTATAAATCAAAAGTTAGGATGATTAATTGCAGACATCTCAAGTTGATCGGTCAGTTAAAATGATCATTCTAACTTGATCATTGGTGCTTATTGATTCAAAGCTATTAAATGAAGCATAATGCATGGCATCACGCACTTTGGGATAGATTGGATTACTTGGGCACTTTGTCGTATCAAGTTTTTTCTAAAATTTTGTCTCAATATACATTATTGAAGTAGCTTAACGGGGGCATTAGATTCGTGTCATTATGAGCTACAAATCAAAAGTTTCGGACGATTTAGTGCAGACACGTTAAGTTGATCGGCCTGTTAAAATGATCATTCTAAACTGATCAATGGTGCTCATTGAGTAAAAGCTTATAAATGAAGAATAATGTGTGGCATCACGCAGTTTGGGATAGATTGGATGACTTGGACGCTTTGTCGTATCTATTTCCGTCTCAAGCTGTGTCACAATATAGAAAATCAGCTAGCTTAACGTGGGCATGGGATTCGTGTCATTCTGAGGTATAAATCGAAAGTTCCAGACGATTTAGTGCAGAAATGTCAAGTTGATATGTCAAGTAAGATGATCATTTTAAACTTATCATTGGTGCTCATTTAGTAAATGCTTATAAATAAAGCATAATCCATGACATCACGCAGTTTTGGATAGATTGGATTATTTGGACGCCTTTTCTTATCTATTTTGTCTCAAATTTTTGTCTCAATATAGAAAATTGAACTAGCGTAACGTGAGAATTGGATTCGTGTCATTCTGAGCTATAAATCAAAAGTTACGAAAGATTTAGTGCAGATATGTCAAGTTGATCGGACAGGTAAAATGATCATTTTAAACTGATCATTGGTGCTCATTGAGTAAATGCTTATACATGAAGCATAATGTGTGTCATCACGCAGTTTGGGATAAATTGGATTACTTGGGCGCTTTGTCGTATCTATTTCTGTCTCAGATGTTGGCTCAATATAGAAAATTGAACTAGCTTAACGTGGGCATTGGATTCGTGTCATTCTGAGCTGTAAATCAAAAGTCATAGACAACTTAGTGCTGACATGTGAAGTTGATCGGCTAGTTAAAATGATTATTCTAAACTGATCATTGGTGCTTATTCAGTAAAAACTTATAAATGAACCATAATGTATAACATCACACAGTTTGGCATAGATTGGATTAGTTAGACGATTTGTCGTGTCTATTTCAGTGTCAATTTGCCTCAAAATAGAAAATTGAGCAAGCTTAATGTGGATATTGGATTCGGGTCATTCTGAGCTAGAAATCAAAAGTTACGGACAATTTAATGCAGACATTTAAATTTGATCGGCCTGGTAAAATGATCTTTCTAAACTGATCATTAGTGCTCATTAAGTGAAGGCTTATAAATGAAGCACAATGCATGGCATCTCGCAGTTTGGGAAAGATTGGATTACTTGGGGGTTTAGTGCAGAGATGTCAATTTGATCGGCATGGTAAAATGATCATTCTAAACTGATCATTAGTGCTCATTAAGTGAATGCTTATAAATGAAGAACAATGCATGGCATCTCGCAGTTTGAGAAAGATTGGATCAGTTGGAGGATTCGTTGTATCTATTGCTATCTTAAATTTTATCACAATATAGAAAATTGAACTAGATTAACCTGGGTATTAGATTCATGTCATTTTGAGCTATAAATTTAAAGTTACTTACCATTTAGTACATACATGTGAAACTGATCGGCCAGTTAAAATGATCATTTTAAACTTATCATTAGTGCTCATTGAGTAAAGCTTATCAATGAAGAATAATGCATGGCATCACGCAGTTTACGATAGAATGGATTACTTGGACGATTTGTCGTATCTATTTCTGTCTCAAATTTTGTCACAATACAAAAAATTGAGCTAGTTTAACGTGGGCATTGGATTCGTGTCATTCTGAGCTTTAAATCATAAGTGCAGACATTTCAAGTTGATCGGCTAGTTAATATGATCATTCTAAACTGATCATTAGTGCTCATTGAGTAAATGCTTATAAATGAAGCATAATGTATGGCAACACGCAGTTTTGGATAGATTGGATTACTTTGACACTTTGCCGTATCTATTTCTGTCTCAAATTATGTCACAATATAGAAAATTAAGCTAGCTTAACATGAGCATTGGATTCGTCTCATTATGTCAAAAATTACAGACGATTTAATGCGGAGATGTCAAGTTGATTGGCTAGTTAAAATGATCATTTTAAACTAATCATTGGTTCTAATTAAGCAAAGGCTTATAAATGAAACATAGTGCATGGTATCACACAGTTTGGGATAAATTGGATTATTTGAATGTTTTTTGTATCGATTTTTGTCTCAAATTTTGTCATAATATAGAAAATTGAACTAGCTTAATGTGGACAATTTATTCATGTCAATCTGAGCTATAAACCAAAAATTATGGACGATATAGTGTAGACATGTCAAGTTGATCGGCTAGTTAAAATGATCATTCTAAACTGATTGTTGGTGCTCATTGAGTATAAGCTTATAAATGAAGAATAATGCATGGCATCATGCAGATTGGGATGGACTGGGTTGCTTGGATGCTTGTCGTATCTATTTATGTCTCAAATTTTGTCACAATATAGAAAATTGAGATAGCTTAAAGTGGGCATTGGATTCCTGTAATTCTTAGCTCTAAATCAAAAGTAACAGACAATTTAGTGCATACATGTCAAGTTGATCGGCCAGTTAAGGTGATCATTCTAAACTGATCAATGGTGTTCATTAAGTAAACGCTTATAAATGAAGCATAAAGCATTGCTACACGCAGCTTTAGATAGATAGGATTACTTGTACGCTTTTTTCGTATCTAATTCTTTCTCAAATTTTGTCACAATATAAAAAATTTAGCTAGCTTAACGTGCGCATTGGACTCATGTCATTTTAAGCTCTAAATCAAAAGTTACGGACAATTTAGTGTGCACATGTCTAGTTGATCGGCTAGTTGAGGTGATCAATTTAAACTAATCATTGGATCTCATTTGGGTTATAAATGAAGCAAATGCATGGCATCACTGAAAGAATTTTGAGATTAGAGAGGAGAAATGTGAAGAATTGAATCCAGAAACTCAAAGAAAAGCATGAGAAGATGAGAAAATGTCTTAGACTTATGGAGAAGAATCTCATAAGAGTTTCAACATACATTGAGTCCTTACAGCCCTTTTATAGAGGATTTTCAATGTGAACACAAAAGAAAACGAATTCAAACTTGTGGATTAGCTTGAATAGAGGAGGAGCTTGTCAAAAACCAATGAGAAGAGAGGGGAAGAGCTGTAGACTGTCTCATGAACATTTGGTGTGGTTATCAAGGCTGTGTGCAACAGGCATGAGTGTTTGGTGTGGTTACCAAGAATGTGTGCAGCATGTACATGTCCTTTTCACCTTGATTCTTCTCCCAAGGTAGCTATTTAACCATTTTAACCATGTGGTTAATAATAACTCCCTCCTTTTTCCTTTCTCTTGTTATTCAAACTGAATTTTCTTGCTCACACTTGCCTTGTAGGTCAAGATAGGTCTTATTTGATTTTCCTGTAAATGATCAATGGAGGGTTTAGTTTTATTGAGTACCTCAAATGGAGATATGTCTTGCAAGACTTTGGTTGGAATCCGATTGATGAGGTAGCAAGCAACCAAGACAGCATCTCCCCAAAAACTTTTAGGAACATTGGTATGAAACATCATGGATCTTGCTACTTCCATTAAGTGTTGGTTCTTCCTTTCAGCAACTCCATTTTGTTGTGGTGTGTGTGGTCAGCTAGTTTGATGTAGTATTCCATGTTTGTTTCAGTGAGCTTTGAATCTTTGACTTGTGTATTCCCCTCCATTATCTGATCTTAACACTTTGATCTTGGCACTGAATTGATTAGTAACATAATTATGAAAGTTTATAAATGCCTCATAAATCCTATCTTTAGATGGAAGTAATGTAAACCACGTATATTTCGATTTCTCATCTATAAAGGTCACAAAGTATTTATTCCAATCTCTAGACATGCAAGGTGAGGTCCAAACATCGGAATGTACTAAATCAAAGCAATGCTCATAAATTGTAGACGATTTATGAAAAACAACACGACAATGTTTGCCAAGGATACAAGGCTCACAAACTGAGTGATCATAAGCAACATTAAGCATTATTAAGCTTAAAGCACGAGCATGAGGATGTTCTCATCTAGCATGCCATAAGACATCTTTATTAGCAAAAAACAGGATTTGAAACTAAGGTTTCCGAATTGCTTGGAGGAGTGTCCTCAAGAACATAGAGCTCATCTTGAGTCCCACCACTTCCAAGTATCTTAGCACTCTTAATATCGTGAAAGTAAACATTGTTAGGTCCAAAAGTAACATTGCAATTCAGGTCTTTTGTAGCCCTTTTAACGGAAACTAGGTTAGACTTAAACTTAGGTACAAAGAAAGCAGTACTTTCTTTGTGAAATAGTCTTAATTTTCCGGTTCCTTCAATTGGAATACTCTTACCATCAGCTACAGTTACTTGTCCTATACATGGTTCAATGTTCTTTAACAACCTAGCATTGCTAATCATATGGTGAGAAGCACCCGAATCCACTACCAACTTATGATCTGGTTTATCAAGCAATTTATGTGAGTAGAGTGTGATACCGGAGAGTTTTGAGGCATAGGCCTTGATGAGATCCTCCAAGTAACTCTTCTTAGCATACTCCATGGATACATTCATAGCTAGCTCCCCTTCTTGGTTGGATGAACTTCCTGGTTCAGTCACAACCTTTTGAGAGATGTTAGCCTTTGAATCCTTGAACCGGTTTGGCTTGAGATGAGGATGAAGTATCCTGCACTTGTCCTTGATGTGGCCATTCCTCTTACAATGTTCACACATCACACTCTTCCTATTCTCTTGCTTAAACACGCTCCTGTTGGCCATGACTAGCTCTCCTTCTCCACCAAACAAACGAATGTTGCCTTGCTCCTTCTGAATCCGTGAGCACACGTCTTCGAAATCAGGGAGTTTTGGCTCTCTTATGATGGACTTAATCACATCCTTAAAGGCTGGATTTAGGTTGAGAAGGAGCCCAAATATCTTGTCTTGTTCCTTCCTTTCATTAAGCACCTTTGGATCCATAGAACTTGGTCTCAACATGTCAAGCTCGGACCATGTTGATTGGAACTTGCCTAGGAACTTTGTCAACTCCATATTCTCTTGCTGTAGATCACTGAGAGCCTTCTTAACCTCATACACACGGCTGAGATTTGAAACATCCCCATACACCCTCTTCAGAGTCTCCCAAAGAGAGTTGGCGGTTTCACAATGTGAATAAGCTTCAAGAATGGATGGGTCCAATGAATTTTGGAGAATCCAAGGACTGATTGAACTTCTTGGAACCACCTAGCTTCTTCTTTTCTTGTTGCCTCATCCTTCTTCTCCTTTGGATTGTCTATGGATGGAGTATTATCCTCCAAGATGTAATTCCATAGTCCTTTGCCACAAATGGCTGTCTTGATGGTTCTTGACCATAATGTGTAGTTCAAGCCTTTGAGAACTACTGGTATCACCGTAGGTTTCAGGCTGGAACTGATTTGAACTGTATCCTCCATTGTTAGGGTTTGAAGAGCTCAAAGGAGGCAGCTTTTATGGTTGAATAAAACTGTGAGTTTTTAGTTTAAAGGTTGAGAGATTTTTGACAAAATTTTAGATTAGAAACTGAAGAGATTTGAGTAGAAAAGATAAGAGAATGATCTTATGCTCTGATACCATGAAAGAATATTGAGATTATAGAGGAGAAATGTGAAGAATTGAATCTCAAAACTCAAAGAGAAGTATGAGAAAATGAGAAATGACTTAGACTTATGGAGAAGAATCTCCTAAGAGTATATTATACATTGAGTCTTTATAGCCCTTTTATAGAGGATTTACAATGTGAACACAAAAGAAAACGAATTCAAACTTGTGGATGAGTTTGAATAGAGGAGGAGCCTGTCAACAACCAATGAGAAGAGAGAGGAAGAGCTGTAGACTGTCTCATGACTGTTTGGTGTGGTTACCAAGACTGTGTGCAGCATGGACATGTCTTTTTCACCTTGATTCTTCTCCCAAGGCAGCTATTTAACCATTTTAACCATGTGGTTAATAATAACTCCCTCCTTTTTATTTTCCCTTGTTATTCAAACTGAATTTCGTGCTCACACTTGCCTTGTAGGTCAAGATAGGTCTTATTTGATTTTCCTATGTCAATACTCCTCAAGCTAAAGACTTTGGAATCACCCTAAAGTCTTAAGCTTGGGAACCCAAGGCAACACCTCATTAAAAACCTTATTAAGGAAAACCACTTGGGACAAAACCTTAATAAGGGAAAAAGAGTGTGTTGCTCTTGGATTAGGAGACCTTTGATCATGGATATGATAAATCAACAAGCCCAAGTTTGCTAAAGATTTTCTTGCAAACTTTGTGACTTGCTGCCTTTGTGAAGATGTCAGCTAGTTGGTCTTCACTCCTTGTATAACATGGCAGAATGGTTCCATCTTGAACTTTCTCCTAACCTTATGGCAGTCGATCTCTATGTGCTTGGTCCTCTCGTGAAACACTGAGTTTGAAGCTATGTGAATGGCTGCCTGATTATCACAATGGAAGGTAATTGCCCTGGTTGTTCAATAAAGTCTTTCAAGAGCTTTGATCCAAGTTACTTCATTTGTCAGCTTCCTCATAGCCCTATATTCTGCTTCAACACTAGAACATGATACCACCTTCTGCTTCTTAGTCTTCCAAGTGACTAAGTTCTCACCAATGAAGGTGCAATACCCAGTGGTTGATTTCCTATCCACCCTATCACCAGCCCAATCCGCATCACAATACCTGACAACTCAGTGTTCCCATTCTTGCCCATCCATATGCCTTGACCAGGAGATCCTTTGATGTATCTAAGGATCCTTTCTACCATGCTCCAATGATATACAATAGGTTTTTGCATACGTTCACAAGTCTGGCCATATGAGGGTGAGGTAGATCAGCTTCCCAACTAGTCTCCTATACTGAGAAACATCCTTAAATAACTCATCAGCTTTCTCCCCCTTTCCATTGACCTTGAAGCCATCTTCAAGAGCAGTTTTGGCCGGTTTGGCCCCAAGCTTTCCCGTGTCTGTCAACAGATCAAGAGCATACTTTCTTTGGGATAGAAAGAGCCCTTCCTGAGACCGATACACTTCAATACCCAAGAAGTACTTCAACTCTCCAAGATCCTTGATGTCAAATGATCTGTTTAAGAAGGCTTTTGTGGACTGAATTCCTTCCTTATCATCTCCTGTGATGATAAGGTCATCCACATAAACCAAGACCACCACGATTCCTTTGGGGTTTTGACGAGTGAACAAAGTATGATCTGAATGGGACTTTCTGAACCCATTGTCAGTAAGTGTGGAGCTTAATTTGTGATACCGCCCTTGGTGACTGCTTCAACCCATATATTGCCTTCCTAAGTCTTAGAACCTGTCCCTCTTTGCAAAGATCTTCAAGGCCTGGTGGTGGAGTCATACACTTCCTCTTCAAGTTCTCCTTGTAGGAATGCGTTCTTGACATCCATTTGCCATAAGTCCCAAGTCAGATTCGAGCTAGTGAAAGAACAACCCTTACAGTGTGTAGCTTAGCCACCGTGCAAATGTATCAGTATAGTCCTCTCCATATGTCTGAGTGAAACCTCTTGCAACTAGACGTGCCTTGTACCTTTCTATGTCCCCATTGCTCTTATACTTGATGGTGAACACCCACTTGGAACTCACAGCCTTCTTGCCTTTGGGAAGTTCTTGTATATCCCATGTATGATTCCTTTCCATAGCTCCCTTATCATCTTTTACTGTATCTAACCATTCTTTCTTGCTCTTAGCTTCTTCATAAGTCCTTGAATCTGACTTTGTTCAATCTTTCCAAGGAATGCTTGATGACTAGATGGCAAGAGGACAAGGGAACAAACAGCTTGTATGGGATGAGCCACGGCCTGGTTGTTGTAGAAGACCCTAGTGTTTACCCAATTGGATGGATCTTTCCTAAGTCTTGTACTCCTCCTTAGTTGCTGAACAGGTGGTGCAGCCTCCCTACAACCGTTTCCTCTTCCATTTGGTGAATAGGTTCCTCTATACCCACTTCCAAGTCGTCTTGTTCTTGGTTTTGGGCCATAGCTTCTTCTTGGATTGGAGTTGGTTCTTGAGTTACCCCTTGTTCATTCTCTTGGGTATCTTGTGAACTACTTGGGTTCTTGTTTCTTCGTGTCTTGAATCCTTTGGCACATCATTTCCCAAATGATTCAAGAGAAACCTCAAACTCGTAGCCAAATCAGAAGGTGACCTTGAGAGATCCTTCAATCCTTCCCAATCTTTCTGATCATAATAGCTTCGTTCTTCTATGAACTTGACATCTCTAGACACATATGTCCTGTTGTTGCTTGGATCATAACACTTATAACCCTTTTGTGTTGTCGAATATCCAAGGAACATACACTTGATGCTCTTTGCCTCCAACTTGTTTCTTAGATCACCTGGAACATACACAAAGCACACACACCCAAATACACGTAAATGATCAATGGAGGGTTTAGTTTTATTGAGTACCTCAAATGGGGATATGTCTTGCAAGACTTTGGTTTGAATCCGATTGATGAGGTAGCAAGCAACCAATACTGCATCTCCCCCAAAAACGTTTAGGAACATTGGTATGAAACATCATGGATCTTGCTACTTCCATTAAGTGTTGGTTCTTCCTTTCAGCAACTCCATTTTGTTGTGGTGTGTGTGGGCAGCTAGTTTGATGTAGTATTCCATGTTTGTTTAAGTGAGCTTTGAATCTTTGACTTGTGTATTCCCCTCCATTATCTGATCTTAACACTTTGATCTTGGCATTGAATTGATTAGTAACATAATTATGAAAGTTTATAAATGCCTCATAAACCCTATCTTTAGATGGAAGTAATGTAACCCATGTATATTTTGATTTCTCATCTATAAAGGTCACAAAGTATTTATTCCTATCTCTAGACATGCAAGGTGAGGTCCAAACATCAGAATGTACTAAATCAAAGCAATGCTCATAAATTGTAGACGATTTAGGGAAAACAACACGACAATGTTTGCCAAGGATACAAGACTCGCAAACTGAGTGATCATAAGCAACATTAGGCAATATAAAGCTTAAAGCACGAGCATGAGGATGTCCTAATCTAGCATGCCATAAGAAATCTTTATTAGCAAAAACACAGGATTTGAAAGCTAAGGAGTCTGAATTGCTTGGAGGAGTGTCCTCAAGAACATATAGCTCATCTTGAGTCCCACCACTTCCAAGTATCTTACCACTCTTAATATCTTGAAAGTAAACATTGTTAGGCCCAAAAGTAACATTGCAATTCAGGTCTTTAGTAGCCCTTTTAACCGAAACTAGATTAGACTTAAACTTAGGTACAAAGGAAGCATTACTTTCTTTGTGAAATAGTCTTAATTTTCCGGTTCCTTCAATTGGAATACCCTTACCATCAGCTATAGTTACTTGTCCTAGACATGGTTCAATGTTCTTTAACAACCTAGCATTGCTAATCATATGGTGAGAAGCACCTGAATCCACTACCAACTTATGATCTGGTTTATCAAGCAATTTATGGGAGTAGAGTGTGATACCGGAGAGTTTTGAGGAATAGGCCTTGATGAGATCCTCCACTTCGCTCTTCTTAACATACTCCATGGATACATTCTTAGCTAGCTCCCCTCCTTGGTTGGATGAACTTGCCGGTTCAGTCACAACCTTTTGAGAGATGTTAGCCTTTGAATCCTTGAACCGGTTTGGCTTGAGGTGTGGATGAAGTATCCAGCACTTGTCCTTGATGTGGCCATTCCTCTTACAATGCTCACACATCACACTCTTCCTATCCTCTTGCTTAAACACGCTTTTGTTGGCCATGACTAGTTCTCCTTTACCACCAAACAAACCAATGTTGCCTTGCTCCTTTTGAATCCGTGAGCACACCTCTTCGAAATCAGGGAGTTTTGGCTCTCTCAGGATGGACTTAATCACATCCTTAAAGGCTGGATTTAGGTTGAGAAGGAGCCCAAATATCTTGTCTTGTTCCTTCCTTTCATTAAGCACCTTTGGATCCATAGAACTTGGTCTCAACATGTCAAGCTCGGACCATGTTGACTGGAACTTGCCTAGGAATTTTGTGAACTCCATATCCTCTTGGTGTAGATCATTGAGAGTCTTCTTAACCTCATACACACGGCTGAGGTTTGAAACATCCCCATACACCCTCTTGAGAGTCTCCCAAAGAGACTTGGAGGTTTCACAATGTGAATAAGCTTCAAGAATGGATGGGTCCAATGAATTTTGGAGGAATCCAAGGACTGATTGATCTTCTTGGAACCACCTAGCTTCTTCTTTTCTTGTTTCCTCATCCTTCTTCTCCTTTGGATCATCTATAGATGGGAGTATTATCCTCCAAGATGTGATTCCAAAGTCCTTTGCCACAATGGCTGTCTTGATGGTTCTTGACCATAATGTAGTTCAAGCCTTTGAGAACTACTGCTATCACCGTAGGTTTCAGGCTGGAACTAATTTGAACTGTATCCTCCATTGTTAGGCTTTGAAGAGCTCAAAGGAAGCAGCTTTTATGGTTGAATGAAACCGTGAGTTTTTAGTCTAAAGGCTGAGAGATTTTGACAGAATTTTAGATTAGAAACTGAGAGATTTGAGTAGAAAAGATGAGAGAATGATCTTATGCTCTGATACCATGAAAGAATATTGAGATTAGAGGAGAAATGTGAAGAATTGAATCTGGAAACTCAAAGAGAAGTATGAGAAAATGAGAAATGTCTTAGACTTATGGAGAAGAATCTCCTTATAGTATATTCATACATTGAGTCTTTACAGCCCTTTTATAGAGGATTTACAATGTGAACACAAAGGAAAACGAATTCAAACTTGTGGATGAGCTTGAATAGAAGAGGAGCTTGTCAACAACCAATGAGAAGAGAGGGGAAGAAACTGTCTCATGAATGTTTGTGTTAGCAGATGAAGAGATTAAGACTGTGTGCAGCATGGACATGTCCTTTTCACCTTGATTCTTCTCCCAAGGCAGCTATTTAACCATTTTAACCATGTGGTTAATAATAACTCCCTCCTTTTTCTTTTCCCTTGTTATTCAAACTGAATTTTCGTGCTCACACTTGCCTTGTAGGTCAAGATATGTCTTATTTGATTTTCCTATGTCAATAAAAACCTACTGTGTATCATTGGAGCATGGTAGAAAGGATCCTTAGATACATCAAAGGATCTCCTGGTCAAGGCATATGGATGGGCAAGAAAGGGAACACTGAGATTGTCGGGTATTGTGATGCGGATTGGGCTGGTGATAGGATGGATAGAAAATCAACCACTGGGTATTGCACCTTCATTGGTGGGAACTTAGTCACTTGGAAGACTAAGAAGCAGAAGGTGGTATCATGTTCTAGTGCTGAAGCAGAATATAGGGCTATGAGGAAGCTGACAAATGAAGTAACTTGGCTCAAAGCACTCTTGAAAGACTTTGCTATTGAATAACCAGGGCCAATTACCTTCCATTGTGATAATCAGGCAGCCATTCACATAGCTTCAAACTCAGTGTTTCACGAGAGGACCAAGCACATAGAGATCGATTGCCATATGGTTAGGGAGAAAGTTCAAGATGGAACCATTCTGCCATGTTATACAAGGAGTGAAGACCAACTCGCCGACATCTTCACAAAGGCAGCAAGTCTCAAAGTCTGCAAGAACATCTTTAGCAAACTTGGGCTTGTTGATTTATCACATCCATGATCGAAGGTCCCCTAATCTAAAAGCAACACACTCTTTTTCCCTTATTAAGGTTTTGTCCCAAGTGGTTTTCCTTAATAAGGTTTTTAATGAGGTGTTGCCTTGGGTTCCCAAGCTTAAGACTTTAGGGTGATTCCAAATTCTTTAGCTTGAGGGGGAGTATTGACATAGGAAAATCAAATAAGACCTATCTTGTCCGACAAGGCAAGTGTGAGCAATTTAATCATGGAGGGAAACGAAATTTCAGTTTGAATAACAAGGGAAAAGAAGAAAAGGAGGGAAGTTATTATTTAAAATGGTTAATATGGTGATATAGCTGCCTTGGGAGAAGAATCAGAGTGACAAGGACATGTGCATGCTGCACACAGCCTTGGTAACCACACCAAACAGTCATGACTGCTGCACACAGCCTTGGTAACCACACCAAACGGCCATAACTCTGTTTGCAGCTCCTCCCCTCTCTTCCCATTGGTTGTCAACAAGCTCCTCCTCTATTCAAGCTCATCCACAAGTTTAAATTCGTTTTTGTTTTGTGTTCACATTGTAAATCCTCTATAAAAAGGCTGTAAAGACTCAATATATGAATGAACTCTTAGGAGATTATTCTCCAGAAGTCTAAGACATTTCTCATTTTCTCATGCTTTTCTTTGGGTTTCTGAGTTCAATTCTTCACATTTCTCCTCTCTAATCTCAATATTCTTTCAAGAAGACTCTCAATGATCTACACCAAACGGATATGGAGTTCACAAAATTCCTAGGCAAGTTCCAGTCAACATGGTCCGAGCTTGACATGTTGAGACCAAGTTCTATGGATCCAAAGGTGCTTAATGAAAGGAAGGAACAAGACAAGATATTTGAGCTCCTTCTAAACCTCAATCCAGCCTTTAAGGATGTGATTAAGTCCATCCTGAGAGAGCCAAAACTCCCTGATTTCGAAGAGGTGTGCTCACGGATTCAAAAGGAGCAAGGAAACATTCGTTTGTTTGGTGGTAAAGGAGAACTAATCATGGCCAAAAAAGCGTGTTTAAGCAAGAGGATAGGAAGAGTGTTATGTGTGAGCATTGTAAGAGGAATGGCCACATCAAGGAAATGTGCTGGATACTTCATCCTCACCTCAAGCCAAACTGGTTCAAGGATTCAAAGGCTAACATCTCTCAAAAGGTTGTGACTGAACCGGCAAGTTCATCCAACCAAGGAAGGGAGCAAGCTAAGAATGTATCCATGGAGTATGTTAAGAAGAGTGACTTGGAGGATCTCATCAAGGCCTATGCCTCAAAACTCTCTGGTATCACACTCTACTCCCATAAATTGCTTGATAAACCAGATCATAAGTTGGTAGTGGATTCGGGTGCTTCTCACCATATGATTAGCAATGCTAGGTTGTTAAAGAACATTGAACCATGTCTAGGACAAGTAACTATAGCTGATGGTAAGGGTATTCCAATTGAAGGAACTGGAAAATTAAGACTATTTGACAAAGAAACTAATGCTTTCTTTGTACCTAAGTTTAAGTCAAATTTAGTTTCGGTTAAAAGGGCTACTAAAGACCTGAATTGCAATGTTACTTTTGGGCCTAACAATGTTTACTTTCAAGATATTAAGAGTGGTAAGATAATTGGAAGTGGTGGGACTCAAGATGAGCTCTATGTTCTTGAGGACACTCCTCCAAGCAATTCGGATACCTTAGCTTTCAAATCCTGTGTTTTTGCTAATAAAGATGTCTTTTGGTATGCTAGATTAGGACATCCTCATGCTCGTGCTTTAAGCTTAATAATGCCTAATGTTGCTTATGATCACTCAGTTTGTGAGGCTTGTATCCTTGGCAAACATTGTGGTGTTGTTTTCCCTAAATCGTCTACAATTTATGAGCATTGCTTTGATTTAGTACATTGCGATGTTTGGACCTCACCTTGCATGTCTAGAGATAGGAATAAATACTTTGTGACCTTTATAGATGAAAAATCGAAATATACATGGGTTACATTACTTCCATCTAAAGATAGGGTTTATGAGGCATTTATAAACTTTCATAATTATGTTACTAATCAATTCAATGCCAAGATAAAAGTGTTAAGATAAGATAATGGAGGGGAATACACAAGTCAAAGATTCAAAGCTCATTTAAACAAACATGGAATACTACATCAAACTAGCTGCCCACACACACCACAACAAAATGGAGTTGCTGAAAGGAAGAACCGACACTTAATGGAAGTAGCAAGATCCATGATGTTTCATACCAATGTTCCTAAAAGTTTTTGGGGAGATGCAGTCTTGGTTGCTTGCTACCTCATCAATCGGATTCCAACCAAAGTCTTGCAAGACATATCCCCATTTGAGGTACTCAATAAAACTAAACCCTCCATTGATCATTTACTTGTATTTGGGTGTGTGTGCTTTGTGTATGTTCCAGGTGATCTAAGAAACAAGTTGGAGGCAAAGAGCATCAAGTGTATGTTCCTTGGATATTCGACAACACAAAAGGGTTATAAGTGCTATGATCCGAGCAACAACAGGACATATGTGTCTAGAGATGTCAAGTTCATAGAAGAACAAAGCTATTATGATCAGAAAGATTGGGAAGGATTGAAGGATCTCTCAAGGTCACCTTCTGATTTGGCTACGAGTTTGAGGTTTCTCTTGAATCATTTGGGAAATGATGTGCCAAAGGATTCAAGACACGAAGAAGCAAGAACCCGAAGTAGTTCACAAGATACCCAAGAGAATGAACAAGGGGTGGTAACTCAAGAACCAACTCCAATCGAAGAAGAAGCTACTGCCCAAAACCAAGAACAAGTCGACTTGGAAGTGGGTATAGAGGAACCTATTCACCAAATGGAAGAGGAAACGGTTGTAGAGGAGGCTGCACCACCTGTTCAACAACTAAGGAGGAGTACTAGACTTAGGAAAGTCCCATCCAATTGGGTAAACACTAGGGTGTTCTACAACAACCAGGCTGTGGCTCATCCCATACAAGCTGTTTGTTCCCTTGAACTCTTGCCATCTAGACATCAAGCATTCCTTGGAAAGATTGAACAAAGTCAGATTCCAAGGACTTATGAAGAAGCTAAGAGCAAGAAAGAATGGTTAGATGCAGTAAGAGATGAGAAGCTATGGAAAGGAATCATACATGGGATATACAAGAACTTCCCAATGGCAAAAAGGCTGTAAGTTCCAAGTGGGTGTTCACCATCAAGTACAAGAGCAATGGGGACATAGAAAGGTACAAGGCACGTCTAGTTGCAAGAGGTTTTACTCAGACATATGGAGAGGACTATACTGATACATTTGCACCGGTGGCTAAGCTACCCACCGTAAGGGTTGTTCTTTCACTAGCTACGAATCTGACTTGGGACTTATGGCAAATGGATGTCAAGAACGCATTCCTACATGGAGAACTTGAAGAGGAAGTGTATATGACTCCACCACCAGGCCTTGAAGATCTTTGCAAAGAGGGACAGGTTCTAAGACTCAGGAAGGCAATATATGGGTTGAAGCAGTCACCAAGGGCCTGGTATCACAAATTAAGCTCCACACTTACTGACAATGGGTTCAGAAAGTCCCATTCAGATCATACTTTGTTCACTCATCAAAACCCCAAAGGAATCGTGGCGGTCTTGGTTTATGTGGATGACCTTATCATCACAGGAGATGATAAGGAAGGAATTCAGTCCACAAAGGCCTTCTTAAACAGATCATTTGGCATCAAGGATCTTGGAGAGTTGAAGTACTTCTTGGGTATTGAAGTGTGTCGGTCTCAGGAAGGGCTCTTTCTATCCCAAAGAAAGTATGCTCTTGATTTGTTGACAGAAACGGGAAAGCTTGGGGCTAAACCGGCCAAAACTCCTCTTGAAGATGGCTACAAGGTCAATGGAAAGGGGGAGAAAGCTGATGAGTTATTTAAGGATGTTTCTCAGTATAGAAGACTAGTTGGGAAGCTGATCTACCTCACCCTCACACGACCAGACTTGTGTTTTGCTGTGAATCAAGTGAGTCAACATATGCAAAAACCTACTGTATATCATTGGAGCATGGTAGAAAGGATCCTTAGATACATCAAAGGATATCCTGGTCAAGGCATATGGATGGGCAAGAATGAGAACACTGAGATTGTCGGGTATTGTGATGCGGATTGGGCTGGTGATAGGGTGGATAGGAAATCAACCACTGGGTATTGCACCTTCATTGGTGGGAACTTAGTCACTTGGAAGACTAAGAAGCAGAAGGTGGTATCATGTTCTAGTGCTGAAGCAGAAGGTTGTATCATGTTCTAGTGCTGAAGCAGAATATAGGGCTATGAGGAAGCTGACAAGTGAAGTAACTTGGATCAAAGCACTCTTGAAAAACTTCGGTATTGAACAACCAGGGCCAATCACCTTCCATTGTGATAATCAGGCAGCCATTCACATAGCTTCAAACTCAGTGTTTCACGAGAGGACCAAACACATAGAGATCGATTGCCATAAGGTTAGGGAGAAAGTTCAAGATGGAACCATTCTGCCATGTTATACAAGGAGTGAAGACCAACTAGCCGACATATTCACAAAGGCAGCAAGTCTCAAAGTTTGTAAGAACATCTTTAGCAAACTTGGGCTTGTTGATTTATCACATCCATGATCGAAGGTCCCCTAATCTAAAAGCAACACACTCTTTTTCCCTTATTAAGGTTTTGTCCCAAGTGGTTTTCCTTAATAAGGTTTTTAATGAGGTGTTGCCTTGGGTTCCCAAGCTTAAGACTTTAGGGTGATTCCAAAGTCTTTAGCTTGAGGGGGAGTATTGACATAGGAAAATCAAATAAGACCACCAAGCACATAGAGATCGATTGCCATAAGGTTAGGGAGAAAGTTCAAGATGGAACCATTCTGCCATGTTATACAAGGAGTGAAGACCAACTAGCTGACATCTTCACAAAGTGATGCAAACCTCCCAAGGAATGCACTTCTGGATGCGGTTGAGATAGGCTTTGCAAAAGAATGAATCGAAATTCAATCTGTTCAAAGGTTGTGGATTGAAGGGTCACACAGTAGCTGCGGAAAGACTACTGATTTATCTAAGATAGTAGCTTAGATATTACACTGATACGAGCATAGAAAGCACACAAAAGGAGAAGCTCATGGCTAGGAATGAACCAGTGGAACATGAAGAATCTCTTGCACTACCAGCTGGACCATTAACCCGAGCCAAAGCCAAGAAACTCAAAGAGGCAATCAGCGGCATGCTCAACAAGGAGAATGCACAACAAATTCACTTGAGCTTGAAAGGAGAAGTGCCTTAAAGCATTCTGATTTTAGTACAAGCTCAAGAAAGCATACAAATGGGTATGTGATCCATTTGTACTCTTTTTCCCTTATCCAAGTTTTCTCCCATTGGGTTTTCTTGGTAAGGTTTTTAATGAGGCAAATGAATCACATTACAACCAGCCCAATTTGTTGTTTAAAATCAAAAGGAGTTCAATTCAAAATGCTCAAATTGGCGTCATCAAAGGGGGGGAAAAGTGTCTACATTCATAGTCAAAATAAAAGTTAATGAAGTCAAGGTCTTTGGTCAAGTCTTCCCTTGTAATTGTAACCAATTTAATGTTGTAGGATTTGATAGAAACTAGTAGCTTTATTGATCAAAAGAATAGCTACAACGATCGATTATGCTCACCTACGGTCGAGCCATAATCGTCCCAGCAGAACAACCTCTGCTTTCACAATTCCCAGAAACTAACTGCCTATTTCCCACCCACAAGATCTTCTTATATACGAAGATCTTTTACAACTGAATTAACAAACTACTAATAACGAACAATTGTGAACCAATCAAACAGCCAGCTCAGCATCTTCATTATCCACGTCACCATCTCCTTCCTCTTACTTCTTCGACTCCGTTGCCTTTCTTCTCCGAAAGTAAGCTCTCATGGGCTTATCAATACCCCCTTGGCAAAGAATGAGCTTGTCCTCAAGCGGAAAATCAGGAAACTGTGTCCTAATATCACGCACTCGAATCCATGAGTTCTCAAACTCCGGTAGTCCTTTCCAACTGACCAGAGCCTGTAAATGTCCTTCATCATCATATCTGGTATCTAACAAGTCATTAGGCATAATAACCAACTCATCATTTCCATTCAACGAAGCTGGCAATGAACTGACAATATGACCTTCACCACAAGCTTTTTTAAGTTGAGAAATGTGAAAAACCGGATGTATACGCGAGCCAGATGGTAATTTTAGGCGATAGGCGACCTTACCAATCTTCTCCAATACCTCATAAGGGCCATAAAATCTAGCTGCGAGTTTCTGACAAAGTCTACGGCTGACCGATTGCTGTCGATACGGCCGTAACTTCAGGAAAACCATATCCCCGATTTCAAAATTAACATCTCTGCGATGTTTGTCGGCACTCCGTTTCATAGTCTGTTGTGCTTTCAGCAGCAACTCCTTAATATGATCTAACATAGTATCCCTTTCCAGCAACATTTGCTCGACCACAAAATTAGAAGTGGAACCTCGTTCATACTGCAGCAATTGAGGAGGATCACGACCATAGACAATTTTGAAAGGTGTACAATTGAGTGCTGTGTGGAAGCTTGAATTATACCACAATTCTGCCCACCCCAAGAATCGAGACCAAGTCTTTAGATGCATAGAAGCAAAGCATCTCAAGTATGTCTCTAAACAACGATTCAAAACCTCTGTTTGTCCATCCGTTTGAGGATGAAAAGCTGTAGAAAACTTCAGTTTTGTACCTGCCATCCGAAAACACTCCTTCCAAAAGTTACTCAGAAAATTTTTGTCCCTGTCCGTAATTATAGAACGCGGAAAACCATGAAGTCGAATGACTTCAGAGGCAAAACGAAGAGCAACTTCCGTAGCTGTGAATGGGTGTTTTAGTACCAAGAAATGAGCATATTTACTCAGCCTATCCACCACAACCAAAATCACATTCACACCCTGAGACATGGGTAATCCTTCAATGAAATCCATCGATAATTCCTCCCATATCTGCGACGGAATTGGAATAGGTTGTAATAGCCCGACAGGAGATAATGTGGAGTATTTGTGCGTTTGACAGATCGAGCAAGCCATCACATATTGTTGAACCTGTTTACGCATGTGCTCCCAATAAAATGCCTGCCTAATTCGCATAAGGGTCTTCCGAATACCAGCATGACCTCCTAAGAGACTGTCATGATATTCATACAGAATTAATGGAATGTGCGAAGACGTTGCAGGAATCACCAGACTGTTCTTGAAAACTAATCTGCCCTGTTTCACTGCAAAGCCTTTTTTAACTTCCTCCCCATTTTTCAATTTCTGTATTGTATCTTGTATCTTAGAGTCATTATCGATTTCTGCATATATGTCTTGAAGCTGCAAATTTGCAGGAGTTGTCAATGATAACAATGTGTGTAGCATATTCAACTCCCTTGATTGACCCATACGAGATAAACCATCTGCCGCGTTGTTGTCAGCTCCTGGTTTATATTCGATCACAAAGTCATAGCCTAGAAGCTTCACCAGCCAACGTTGGTACTCGAGAGTAACTTCACGTTGCTCCAACAAATATTTAAGACTTTTTTGATCAGTTCGAACAGTGAATTGTCTGCCCAACAAGTAGTGCTTCCATTTTAAAATTGCCAAGACTATTGCCATTAGCTCACGTTCGTAAATCGGCTTGAGCTGTTCCTTGTTTGTCAATCCTTTACTGAAATAGGCAATCGGATTGCGCGATTGCATCAACACTGCTCCAAGGCCGAATCCAGAAGCATCAGACTCGACGATGAACGACTGATCAAAATCGGGTAGAGCTAAAACCGGAGCTGAAATCATAGCAGCTTTTAGATTTTCGAAAGCTTCTTGTGCCATAGACGACCACTGAAATTGATCAACTTTCAGTAATTCTGTCAATGGTTTAGCTAATGATCCGTAGTTCTTGACAAAACGGCGATAGTACCCTGTGAGACCCAAAAATCCACGGAGTTCTTTGACCGTTTTGGGAGCTGGCCAAAGTCGCACTGCATCTGTTTTAGAAGGATCCGTTGCTACTCCTTGCTGAGAAATGACATGACCCAAGTATTCAACTTTGCTTTGGCCAAATGTACATTTCTTCAAGTTTGCATACAATGTATGCTGTACAAACAGCTCCAACACCTTCTGCAAATGCTGAATATGCTCTTCAATGGTTGAGCTATAAATGAGTATGTCATCGAAAAATACCAATACAAACCTCCTTAAAAATGGTTTGAATATTTTGTTCATCAAAGCCTGAAATGTTGCTGGTGCATTTGTTAATCCAAATGGCATCACCAGAAATTCATAGTGGCCTTCATGTGTTCTAAAAGCTGTTTTCTCGATGTCTTCCTCCTTCATTCTAATTTGATGATACCCTGAACGTAAGTCTAACTTTGAGAATAACTTTGCAGCATAGAGTTCGTCTAGTAATTGATCAATCATGGGTATAGGAAATTTATCTGACACCGTAGCACGATTCAATGCTCTGTAATCGACGCAAAAACGCCATGATTTATCCTTTTTTTTAACCAGCAACACTGGACTCGAATACGGACTGTGACTAGTCCGAATGATTCCAGCTGTGAGCATTTCTCTTACTAGGTTCTCCATGGCCTCCATATGCGCATGTGGGTATCTATACGGATGAACACTGATGGGTCCTGAGCCAGCTACCAGATTAATGGCATGTTCTCTGCCACGAACCGGAGGAAGTTCCGATGGTGTTCTAAAAACGGCCTTGAACTTATTCAACACTTCTGCAATCTGTGGAGGACAATCCGTAGACTGTAACTCAGCAGGTTGTGTGTTGTGTAATGTAATCTCCATTCCCCTCTGCTGCCAACCCATGATCTGCTGCAACGATTTCATCGAAAATTTGGTCTGATGAAGTCTTGGGTCGCCTATTAGTTTAACAGATTTCCCCTTGTGGGTAAAACAGAGCTCATGGGTTTGCCAATCCATTTGACAAGTACCCAATGTCCTCAACCATTGAACACCCAATATCACATCTGCACTCCCCAACTCCAAGACAATAAGATCCACCTTGAATTGCAACTGTTGTAGTTCCAAGTGGACATCTCTGCAGATCCCTGAACTTTTAACAGTCACTCCCATCCCCAATGTTACTTCCAAGTTTTTGTCAACTTCCGGTTTCATTTTAGCTGTCTTTAAAACGTTTGGCGAAATGAAATTATGCGTAGCTCCACTGTCTAGCATAACTACCAGTTGTTGTTTCTTAATTGTTCCCCACATCTTTGTCGTTGTTGGAGAACGAAGACCCAAGAATGAGTTTAAGGAAAGCTCCAACATTTCCGTTTGTGATGTCTGTTCAGTATCCTCTGTTTCTACCAATTCTTGATCCAAAATTTCCATTTCGAATCCGTCAATTACTGTGAGGATCTGTAATGTTTGATTTGGACAAACGTGGGACCGTGTATATCGTCCATCACATTTATAACACAACCCTTTTTTCCTCTTGTCAGCTAACTCTGCTGGTGACAGTTTCTGTTGCACTCTGTTCTCCACCTTAAGTGGAAAACGCAAGTTGCTCGTGTTGGGTTCTGTGACAATCGTCTTTGTTTTCCATCCGGAATTATTGGCATTCTCGAACTGCTGCTTTTGAGAAATCAATGGATAACGAGTTCTCTGTTCTATTTCTCTGCTTACTACCCGATACAAGGAACTCGATTCCATTTGATTTGCTGTTGCAATCATTTCTGGCAAATCCACTGGTTTGCACATGTTCACCACCTCTCTCATTTCCTGCTTCAATCCGTTCATAAAAATCCCCTCTAATTGCTTGTCTGTTAGCCCTGTGACTTGCGAGGAGAGGTCCTCGAATTCATGTATATACGCAGCATTAATGTTCCCTTTCTGTCTGACAGCGAACAATGCTTGACTTGGATCGCGAATTCTCTCCTTGCTGAACCTTACTATGAGTCTTTCTTTGAAATCGCGCCAATTGATGAACGGATGTCTGTTGATTTCGCTGTTGAACCAGCTGAGAACATCACCTTCTAAGCTCAAAGAGACCAATTCCAACTGTTCTGCATTATCGTAAGCCCCCAACCGAAAAAATCTTTCCACCTGCGATATCCATCCATACACATCGATTCCTTGAAACACTGGCATCTCAACTCGTTTTACCAGGCTATCTCTATTTCCAACCAATCGGTTTGGCATTTGGAAATCCATGTTCCTATAACTACGGTCAGGTTCCAATTCAGGAGATCGTACCTGATTATGTAGGTTGGAACTACTGGGAACATCGATGGATACGTGCTGCTTGCCATTACGCTGAATATCGTTGCGCAGTAAGGTCTCCATAATCTTCTCAAACCTTGAGTCAACCTTCTCCTCAATCGCGTCTAAGGTTGCCTCCAATACCGCGAACTTCTTCTGCGTTCCTTTCTCATGATCTAACAGAGCTGCGATTGTTTTCGGTAGGTTTCGAGCGACTGTATCCAAGGTCAAAGAAGATTCCATCTGCGTTTGTTGTTCTTGTTCCGGCATCGATTCTGCTGAGCAATGATTGTGCAACACCATTGATCCTGCAATCTGCGCGATAACTCGAACCGAGCTCACTAACGCACCAATTTGATAGAAACTAGTAGCTTTATTGATCAAAAGAATAGCTACAACGATCGATTATGCTCACCTACGGTCGAGCCATAATCGTCCCAGCAGAACAATCTCTGCTTTCACAATTCCCAGAAACTAACTGCCTATTTCCCACCCACAAGATCTTCTTATATACGAAGATCTTTTACAACTGAATTAACAAACTACTAATAACGAACAATTGTGAACCAATCAAACAGCCAGCTCAGCATCTTCATTATCCACGTCACCATCTCCTTCCTCTTCCTTCTTCGACTCCGTTGCCTTTCTTCTCCGAAAGTAAGCTCTCATGGGCTTATCAGGCTTCTCATATTTACGTCCCCTTATAGTATAAATAGGGGCTTTCAGTTATAACTTGATCATTCAATTTTTCAAATAAAAACAGCTTCTTTTCTTAAGTTTGAGAGTGATTCTCTACTTAATCTGATTGTTGGTGTGTAATATCCTTCAGTCAACATTTAGTAGCCTTAGTGTGTAATATCTAAGCTACTATCTTAGGTAAATCAGTAGTCTTTCCGCAGCTACTGTGTGACCCTTCAATCCACAACCTTTGAACAGATTGAATTTCAATTCATTCTGTTGCAAAGCCTATCTCAACCGCATCCAGAAGTGCATTCCTTGGGAGGTTCGCATCATTTGGTATCAGAGCACACTTCTGATCGGTTATCCCTATCCCTCATCTCTATATCTCTCCATTTCCATCTGCTTAGATTGCATCAGCTTGTGTGTATTGATTTGCATCAGTTGATTAATCGAAAAAAAACCTATTCATATAATTGCATTGTTGTTTTTATCCAATATTACATCAGTTTATCACATTAAAATCGACCCCAACCCATTGCATTTTCAGATTAGAAAATAACACACTCGCAAATCTTCATCTTCCATCAAAATTGTTTTTTCAGAACAGGTATTTTAACATATTTGTTAAGTGCATTTTGTAGCTATGACAGGAGGAAATCAAACTTCAGAAGCACCAAACTTGTTAATGGAGGCTCTAGTAGCAGAAATGAAGAAAGCACTACAAGTAGAGCTGGAGGCCATTCATTTTCGGCTTGATGATGTTCAGAACAATTGTAACACTGAAGCAGGTCCAAGGAGAACCAGGAATCCCTTTAGACATGACCATAATGAAGAAATAGAAGCCTACTATAGTCATGGCAGTGAAGGGAGTAGGAGAACCCAAAGGAGGCATAGGCGTGTAAGAGAAGAAAGGGTGACGCTTAATGACACCATAAGAGGTCTTAAACTTAAGATACCATCATTCTATGGCAAAAATGATCCAGACACTTACCTGGAATGGGAGAAGAAGATCGAGCTGGTGTTTGATTGTCAACACTATTCCGAGCTCAACAAGGTCCCCATAGCTGCTACTGAATTTTATGAGTATGCACTCAGCTGGTGGGATCAATTGGTGACTTCCAGAAGACGTAATGGTGAGTATCCAGTAGAAACATGGGCTGAGATGAAAGCCATAATGAGGAAAAGGTTTGTGCCCAGCCATTACCACCGTGAACTTCACCAAAAGCTAAGGAGACTCAATCAAGGAAGCCGAAGTGTTGAGGACTATTACCAGGAGTTGGAAACCCTCATGATCAGGGCAGACATTTCAGAAGATAGAGAAGCTACTATGGCAAGATTTTTAGGAGGACTTAACCGTGACATTCAAGATAGAATGGAGCTGGAACATTATGTGGAGCTAGAGGAAATGTTGCACAAAGCTATACTGGTAGAACAGCAGCTAAAAAGAAAAAGTTATACTAGGCCAAGCTAAGCCTAGCTACCAAAGGGAAGAAAACAGAGCTAAAGTTGATTCCAAACCTTCAACAACCACTCAAGACGTCAAGGGAAAATCTGAAGCTACTACATCTACTAGAACAAGAGATGTGAAGTGTTTCAAATGCCAAGGAAGAGGGCATTATGCGAATGAATGCACCAACAAGAAGATCATGATTCTGTTGGATAATGGTGAAATAGAATCCGAGGAAGAAGAAGTCTTTTCTGATTCTTCAGAAGAGCATCTTGTACCTCCTATGGCAGGAGAATTATTGGTAACAAGAAGAACCCTAAGCGTACAAAACAAAACCAAAGAACATGAGCAAAGAGAGAACCTGTTTCACTCAAGATGCCACGTCCAAGGAAAGGTTTGCAGCATCATTATTGATGGAGGCAGCTGCACTAATGTGGCTAGTGAAACTATGGTAAACAAGTTAGGTCTAGAAGTGTTCAAGCACCCAAAGCCGTATAAGCTGCAATGGCTTAATGAGTGTGGCGAAATGAAGGTAAGCAGCCAAGTCAAGGTACCTATAACCATTGGAAAGTACCAAGATGAGATCCTTTGTGATGTTTTACCAATGGAGGCTGGCCACATTCTGCTTGGAAGACCATGGCAATTTGATCGAAAGGTCATTCATGATGGTTACACCAACCAACACTCGTTTGAACACAAAGGTAAGAAGATCACACTTGTTCCTATGACACCACAGGAGGTGTACCAAGATCAGCTCGTGTTGGAGCAAAGGAAAACAGCTGGAACTTCAAAAGAAACCATAAGCACCAAAAGTGACAGAGGCTGTGAGAACAAGAACAAAAAGCACTCAAGTTTCTTTGTGAGAACTGGTGGAGTTAAGAAGGCTCTCTTCTCACAACAACCTGTTCTTTTGTTTATCTATAAGGAAGCTCTCATGAGCTTAACTAACATTGCACCGGTATTACCGAGTGAAGTGACTTCTATTTTGCAGGATTATGAAGATGTCTTTCCAGAAGACAATCCAAAAGGGCTACCACCCATCAGAGGCATTGAACATCAGATTGATTTTGTACCTGGAGCCTCACTACCAAATAGACCAGCTTATAGAACCAACCCCATTGAGACTAAGGAGCTGCAAAGGCAAGTTAATGAGCTAATGGAGAAGGGCTACATCAGGGAGAGCATGAGTCCTTGTGCTGTGCCAGTTCTACTTGTGCCAAAGAAAGATGGCAGCTGGCGCATGTGTGTTGATTGTAGAGCAATCAACAACATTACGGTAAAGTATCGCCATCCAATCCCTAGGTTAGATGACATGCTTGATGAATTGCATGGTTCCAGAATCTTTTCTAAGATAGATCTTAAGAGTGGGTACCATCAAATACGCATGAAAGAAGGGGATGAATGGAAAACTGCATTTAAAACTAAGCATGGATTATATGAATGGTTAGTCATGCCATTTGGGTTAACAAATGCACCTAGTACTTTCATGAGGTTGATGAATCATGTTCTTAGAGCATTCATAGGAGTCTTTGTTGTAGTATACTTTGATGACATCTTAATCTACAGCAAGAATCTAGAAGAGCATGCTAGTCATTTGACATCGGTTCTAAGCGTTCTTAGAAAAGAAAAACTATATGCCAATCTTAAGAAATGCCCTTTTGTACAGATAACATTGTGTTTCTAGGCTTTGTTATAAGTGCAGATGGTATTAAGGTTGATGAGGAGAAGGTCAAAGCTATTAAGGAATGGCCAAGTCCAAAAACAGTAGGAGAAGTGAGAAGTTTCCATGGGCTGGCTGGCTTCTATAGACGCTTTGTCAAGGATTTTAGCACTATTGCTGCCCCACTTACTGAAGTAATCAAGAAAGACGTAGGATTCAAATGGGGACAAGCTCAAGAAAGCTCATTCCAAGCTTTGAAAGAAAAGCTTACACATGCACCTCTTCTATCTTTACCTGATTTTCTTAAAACCTTTGAGATAGAATGTGATGCTTCTGGTATAGGTATTGGAGCTGTTTTGATGCAGGATAAGAAACCTATAGCCTATTTCAGTGAGAAGCTTGGAGGAGCCACCCTCAACTATCCAACCTACGACAAGGAATTGTACGCCTTGGTCCGTGCTTTGCAAACTTGGCAACACTACTTGTGGCCTAAGGAGTTCGTGATTCACACTGATCATGAGTCACTCAAGCACCTAAAGGGCCAACAGAAGCTGAACAAAAGGCATGCACGGTGGGTTGAGTTCATAGAAACATTTCCCTATGTCATTAAATACAAACAAGGTAAAGAGAATGTTGTGGCAGATGCATTGTCACGGAGGTATGCTTTAATCTCTACTCTTGATGCTAAGTTGTTAGGTTTTGAACAACTTAAAGAGCTATATGAAACTGATCCTGAATTTAAAGATGTATACATTGCTAGCAAAAAGTTTGCTTCAGGAAAATACTATCGGCATGAAGGATTCCTATTTTATGATAATAGATTATGTGTGCCTAACTGTTCCATTCGAGACTTGCTAGTTAGGGAAGCTCATGGAGGAGGACTGATGGGGCATTTTGGAGTTGCCAAAACCCTTAAAGTAATGCAAGATCATTTCCATTGGCCACACATGAAGAGAGACGTAGAAAGAATCTGTGCAAGGTGTGCCACATGCAAACAGGCTAAGTCTAAGGTTCAACCCCACGGTTTGTACACTCCTTTACCCATTCCTACTCATCCATGGATTGACATATCAATGGACTTTGTGGTTGGTTTGCCTAGAACTAAGACAGGAAAGGATTCTATCTTTGTTGTGGTTGATAGATTCTCTAAGATGGCTCATTTTATAGCATGTCACAAGACTGATGATGCATTGCATATAGCCAATCTGTTCTTTAAAGAGGTAGTTCGCTTGCATGGAATGCCTAGGACCATAGTTTCTGATAGAGACACTAAGTTCTTGAGTTACTTTTGGAAAACTCTTTGGTCTAAGTTAGGAACTAAGTTGGTATTCTCTACAACATGTCACCCACAAACGGATGGTCAAACTGAAGTAGTTAATAGAACCTTGTCTACTTTATTGCGTGCATTAATCAAACGAAATCTTAGAACATGGGAAGAATGTTTACCACATGCTGAATTTGCATATAACCATTCTGTACATTCTGCTTCTAAGTATTCTCCTTTTCAAATTGTGTATGGTTTCAATCCTTTATCTCCTTTGGATCTAACCCCTTTGCCTTTAAGTGAAAGAGCTAGTATTGATGGAAAAAGAAAAGCTGAGATTGTTAAACAGATCCATGAGAATGCAAGGAAGAATATTGAGGCCAGAACCCAACAATATGCAAGAAAGGCCAACAAAGGAAGACGTGAAATGGTATTTGAGGTGGGAGACCTCGTGTGGATTCACTTGAGGAAAGAAAGATTTCCAGCTGAAAGGAAATCCAAACTTATGCCCAGAATAGATGGACCTTTCAAGATAGTTCAGAAGATCAACAACAATGCCTACCAAATTGATCTTCAAGGTAAGTATAATGTGAGTTCAAGCTTCAATGTTTCTGATCTTGTGCCTTTCATTGCAGATGAACCAGATTTGAGGTCAAATCCTTTTCAAGAGGAGGGGGATGATACGAGCATGGAATGCACACAAAAGGAGAAGCTCATGGCTAGAAATGAACCAGTGGAACATGAAGAAGCTCTTGCACTACCAGCTGGACCATTAACCCGAGCCAAGGCCAAGAAACTCAAAGAGGCAATCAGCTGCATGCTCAACAAGGAGAATGCACAACAAATTCACTTGAGCTTGATTGGAGAAGTGCCTAAAAGCACTCTGATTTTAGTACAAGCTCAAGACAACATACAAATGGGTATGTGATCCATTTGTACTCTTTTTCCCTTATCCAAGTTTTCTCCCATTGGGTTTTCTTGGTAAGGTTTTTAATGAGGCAAATGAATCACATTACAACCAGCCCAATTTGTTGTTTAAAATCAAAAGGAGTTCAATTCAAAATGCTCAAATTGGCGTCATCAAAGGGGGGGAAAAGTGTCTACATTCATAGTCAAAATAAAAGTTAATGAAGTCAAGGTCTTTGGTCAAGTCTTCCCTTGTAATTGTAACCAATTTAATGTTGTAGGATTTGATAGAAACTAGTAGCTTTATTGATCAAAAGAATAGCTACAACGATCGATTATGCTCACCTACGGTCGAGCCATAATCGTCCCAGCAGAACAATCTCTGCTTTCACAATTCCCAGAAACTAACTGCCTATTTCCCACCCACAAGATCTTCTTATATACGAAGATCTTTTACAACTGAATTAACAAACTACTAATAACGAACAATTGTGAACCAATCAAACAGCCAGCTCAGCATCTTCATTATCCACGTCACCATCTCCTTCCTCTTCCTTCTTCGACTCCGTTGCCTTTCTTCTCCGAAAGTAAGCTCTCATGGGCTTATCAGGCTTCTCATATTTACGTCCCCTTATAGTATAAATAGGGGCTTTCAGTTATAACTTGATCATTCAATTTTTCAAATAATAACAGCTTCTTTTCTTAAGTTTGAGAGTGATTCTCTACTTAATCTGATTGTTGGTGTGTAATATCCTTCAGTCAACATTTAGTAGCCTTAGTGTGTAATATCTAAGCTACTATCTTAGGTAAATCAGTAGTCTTTCCGCAGCTACTGTGTGACCCTTCAATCCACAACCTTTGAACAGATTGAATTTCGATACATTCTGTTGCAAAGCCTATCTCAACCGCATCCAGAAGTGCATTCCTTGGGAGGTTCGCATCACATCTTCAAGAGGAGTTTTGGCCGGTTTAGCCCCAAGCTTTCCCATGTCTGTCAACAGATCGAGTGCATACTTTCTTTGGGATAGAAAGAGCCCTTCCTGAGACCGACACACTTCAATACCCAAGAAGTACTTCAACTCTCCAAGATCCTTGATGTCAAATGATCATTTTAAGAAGGCCTTTGTGGACTGAATTCCTTCCTTATCATCTCCTGTGATGATAAGGTCATCCACATAAACCAAGACCGCCACGATTCCTTTGGGGTTTTAACGAGTGAACAAAGTATGATATGAATCGGATTTCCTAAACCCATTATCATTAAGTGTGGAGCTTAATTTGTGATACCAGGCCCTTAGTGACTGCTTCAACCCATATATTGCCTTCCTAAGTCTTAGAACCTGTCCCTCTTTGCAAAGATCTTCAAGGCCTGGTGGTGGAGTCATATACACTTCCTCTTCAAGTTCTCCTTGTAGGAATGCGTTCTTGACATCCATTTGCCATAAGTCCCAAGTCAGATTCGTAGCTAGTGAAAGAACAACTCTTACAGTGTGTAGCTTAGCCACCGGTGCAAATGTATAAGTGTAGTCCTCTCCATACGTCTGAGTGAAACCTCTTGCAACTAGACGTGCCTTGTACCTTTCTATGTCCCCATTGCTCTTATACTTGATGGTGAACACCCACTTGGAACTCACAGCCTTCTTGCCTTTGGGAAGTTCTTGTATATCCCATGTATGATTCCTTTCCATAGCTCCCTTCTCATCTTTTACTGCATCTAACCATTCGTTCTTGCTCTTAGCTTCTTCATAAGTCATTGGAATCTGACTTTGTTCAATCTTTCCAAGCAATGCTTGATGACTAGATGGCAAGAGGTCAAGGGAACAAACAACTTGTATGGGATGAGCAACGGCCTGGTTGTTGTAAAAGACCCTAGTGTTTACCCAATTGGATGGATCTTTCCTAAGCCTAGTACTCCTCCTTAGTTTCTGAACAGGAGGTGCAGCCTCCTCAACAACCGTTTCCTCTTCCATTTGGTGAATAGGTTCCTCTATACCCACTTCCAAATTTTCTTGTTCTTGGTTTTGGGCCGTAGCTTCTTCTTGGATTGGAGTTGGTTCTTGAGTTACCCCCTTGTTCATTCTCGGGTATCTTGTGAACTACAGTTCTTGTTTTTGTCTTGAATTTTGGCACATCATTTCCCAAATGATTCAAGAGAAACCTCAAACTCGTAGCCAAATCAGAAGGTGACCTTGAGAGATCCTTCAATCCTTCCCAATCTTTCTGATCATAATAGCTTTGTTCTTCTATGAACTTGACATCTCTAGACACATATGTCCTGTTGTTGCTCGAATCATAGCACTTATAACCCTTTTGTGTTGTCGAATATCCAAGGAACATACACTTGATGCTCTTTGCCTCCAACTTGTTTCTTAGATCACCTGGAACATACACAAAGCACACACACCCAAATACACGTAAATGATCAATGGAGGGTTTAGTTTTATTGAGTATCTCAAATGGGGATATGTCTTGCAAGACTTTGGTTGGAATCCGATTGATGAGGTAGCAAGCAACCAAGACTGCATCTCCCCAAAAACTTTTAGGAACATTGGTGTGAAACATCATGGATCTTGCTACTTCCATTAAGTGTCGGTTCTTCCTTTCAGCAACTCCATTTTGTTGTGGTGTGTATGGGCAGCTAGTTTGATGTAGTATTCCATGTTTGTTTAAATGAGCTTTGAATCTTTGACTTGTGTATTCCCTTCCATTATCTGATCTTAACACTTTGATCTTTGCATTGAATTGATTAGTAACATAATTATGAAAGTTTATAAATGCCTCATAAACCCTATCTTTAGATGGAAGTAACAACCCATGTATATTTCGATTTCTCATAAAGGTCACAGTATTTATTCCTATCTCTAGACATGCAAGGTGAGGTCCAAACATCGGAATGTACTAAATCAAAGCAATGCTCATAAATTGTATGATTTAGGAAAACAAAGTTGCCAAGGAAGCCTCACAAACTGAGTGATCATAAGCAACATTAGGCATTATTAAGCTTAAAGCACGAGCATGAGGATGTCCTAATCTAGCATGCCATAAGACATCTTTATTAGCAAAAACACAGGATTTGAAAGCTAAGGAATCCAAATTGCTTGGAGGGTCTTCAAGAACATAGAGCTCATCTAGAGTTCCACCACCTCCAAGTATCTTACCACTCTTAATATCTTGAAAGTAAACATTGTTAGGCCCAAATGTAACATTGCAATTGAGGTCTTTAGTAGCCCTTTTGACAGAAACTAGATTAGACTTAAATTTAGGTACAAAGAATGCATTAGTTTCTTTGTCAAATAGTCTTAATTTTCCAGTTCCTTCAATTGGAATACCTTTACCATCAGCTATAGTTACTTGTCCTAGACATGGTTCAATGTTCTTTAACAACCTAGCATTGCTAATCATATGGTGAGAAGCACCTGAATCCACTACCAACTTATGATCTGGTTTATCAAGCGATTTATGGGAGTAGAGTGTGATACCGGAGAGCTTTGAGGCATAGGCCTTGATGAGATCCTCCAAGTCACTCTTCTTAACATACTTCATGGATACATTCATAGCTAGCTCCCCTCCTTGGTTGGATGAACTTGCCGGTTCAGTCGCAACCATTTGAGAGATGTTAGCCTTTGAATCCTTGAACCGGTTTGGCTTGAGATGAGGATGAAGTATCCAGCACGTGTCCTTGATGTGGCCATTCCTCTTACAATGCTCACACATCACACTCTTCCTATCCTCTTGCTTAAACACGCTTTTGTTGGCCATGACTAGTTCTCCTTTACCACCAAACAAACCAATGTTGCCTTGCTCCTTTTGAATCCGTGAGCACACCTCTTCGAAATCAGGGAGTTTTGGCTCTCTCAGGATGGACTTAATCACATCCTTAAAGGCTGGATTTAGGTTGAGAAGGAGCCCAAATATCTTGTCTTGTTCTTTCCTTTCATTAAGCACCTTTGGATCCATAGAACTTGGTCTCAACATGTCAAGCTCGGACCATGTTGACTGGAACTTGCCTAGGAATTTTGTGAACTCCATATCCTCTTGGTGTAGATCATTGAGAGTCTTCTTAACCTCATACACACGGCTGAGGTTTGAAACATCCCCATACACCCTCTTGAGAATCTCCCAAAGAGACTTGGAGGTTTCACAATGTGAATAAGCTTCAAGAATGGATGGGTCCAAAGAATTTTGGAGGAATCCAAGGACTGATTGATCTTCTTGGAACCACCTAGCTTCTTCTTTCTTGTTGCCTCATCCTTCTTCTCCTTTGGATCATCTATATATGGATTATTATCCTCCAAGATGTGATTCCAAAGTCCTTTGCCACAAATGGCTGTCTTGATGATTCTTGACCATAATGTGTAGTTCAAGCCTTTGAGAACTACTGGTTGATGTTCAGGCTGGAACTGATTTGAACTGTATCCTCCATTGTTAGGCTTTGAAGAGCTCAAAGGAAGCAGCTTTTATGGTTGAATAAAACTCTGAGTGTTTAGTTTAAATACTGAGAGATTTTGACAGAATTTTATATTAGAAACTGAGAGATTTGAGTAGAAAAGATGAGAGAATGATCTTATGCTCTGATACCATGAAAGAATATTGAGATTAGAGAGGAGAAATGTGAAGAATTGAATCTGGAAACTCAAAGAGAAGTATGAGAAAATCAGAAATGTCTTAGACTTGTGGAGAAGAATCTCCTAAGAGTTCTATCATACAATGAGTCTTTACAGCCCTTTTATAGAGGATTTACAATGTGAACACAAAGGAAAACGAATTCAAACTTGTGGATGAGCTTGAATAGAGGAGGAGCTTGTCAACAACCAATGAGAAGAGAGGGGAAGACCTGCAAACTGTCTCATGAACGTTTGGTGAGGTTATCAAGGCTGTGTGCAGCAGGCATGACTGTTTGGTGAGGTTACCAAGACTGTGTGCAGCATGGACATGTCCTTTTCACCTTGATTCTTCTCCCAAGGCAGCTATTTAACCATTTTAACCATGTGGTTAATAATAACTCCCTCCTTTTTCTTTTCCCTTGTTATTCAAACTGAATTTTCGTGCTCACACTTGCCTTGTAGGTCAAGATATGTCTTATTTGATTTTCCTATGTCAATA
>CM032156.1:31265099-31296040 GCA_018901935.1 Pugionium cornutum
TCATCCCATACAAGCTGTTTGTTCCCTTGACCTCTTGCCATCTAGTCATCAAGCATTCCTTGGAAAGATTGAACAAAGTCAGATTCCAAGGACCTATGAAGAAGCTAAGAGCAAGAAAGAATGGTTAGATGCAGTACGAGATGAGAAGGGAGCTATGGAAAGGAATCATACATGGGATATACAAGAACTTCCCAAAGGCAAGAAGGCTGTGAGTTCTAAGTGGGTGTTCACCATCAAGTATAAGAGCAATGGGGACATAGAAAGGTACAAGGCATGTCTAGTTGTTAGAGGTTTCACTCAGACATATGGAGAAGACTATACTGATACATTTGCACCGGTGGCTAAGCTACATACTGTAAGGGTTGTTCATTCACTAGCTACAAATCTGACTTGGGACTTATGGCAAATGGATGTCAAGAACGCATTCCTACAAGGAGAACATGAAGAGAAAGTGTATATGACTCCACCACCAGGCCTTGAAGATCTTTGCAAAGAGGGACAGGTTCTAAGACTTAGGAAGGCAATATATGGGTTGAAGCAGTCACTAAGGGCCTGGTATCACAAATTAAGCTCCACACTTAATGATAATGGGTTTAGGAAATCCGATTCATATCATACTTTGTTCACTCGTTAAAACCCCAAAGGAATCGTGGCGGTCTTGGTTTATGTGGATGACCTTATCATCACAGGAGATGATAAGGAAGGAGTTCAGTCCACAAAGGCCTTCTTAAACAGATCATTTGACATCAAGGATCTTGGAGAGTTGAAGTACTTCTTGGGTATTGAAGTGTATCGGTCTCAGGAAGGGCTCTTTCTATCCCAAAGAAAGTATGCTGTTGATCTGTTGACAGACACGGGAAAGCTTGGGGCTAAACCGGCCAAAACTCCTCTTGAAGATGGCTACAAGGTCAATGGAAAGGGGGAGAAAGCTGATGAGTTATTTAAGGATGTTTCTCAGTATAGGAGACTAGTTGGAAAGCTGATCTACCTCACCCTCACACGACCAGACTTGTGTTTTGCTGTGAATTAAGTGAGTCAACATATGCAAAAACCTACTGTATATCATTGGAGCATGGTAGAAAGGCTCCTTAGATACATCAAAGGATCTCCTAGTCAAGGCATATGGATGGGCAAGAAGGGGAACACTGAGATTGTCGGGTATTGTGATGCGGATTGGGCAGGTGATAGGGTGGATAGGAAATCAACAACTGGGTATTACACCTTCATTGGTGGGAACTTAGTCACTTGGAAGACTAAGAAGCAGAAGGTGGTATCATGTTCTAGTGCTGAAGCAGAATATAGGGATATGAGGATGCTGGCAAGTGAAGTAACTTGGATCAAAGCGCTCTTGAAAGACCTCGGTATTGAACAACCAGGGCCAATTACCTTCCATTGTGATAATCAGGCAGCCATTCACATAGCTTCAAACTCAGTGTTTCACGAGAGGACCAAGCACATAGAGATCGATTGCCATATGGTTAGGGAGAAAGTTCAAGATGGAACCATTCTGCCATGTTATACAAGGAGTGAAGACCAACTCGCCGACATCTTCACAAAGGCAGCAAGTCTCAAAGTCTGCAAGAACATCTTTAGCAAACTTGGGCTTGTTGATTTATCACATCCATGATCAAAGGTCTCCTAATCCAAGAGCAACACACTCTTTTTCCCTTATTAAGGTTTTGTCCCAAGTGGCTTTCCTTAATAAGGTTTTTAATGAGGTGTTGCCTTGGGTTCCCAAGCTTAAAACTTTAGGGTGATTCCAAATTCTTTAGCTTGAGGGGGAGTATTGACATAGGAAAATGAAATAAGACCTATCTTGACATACAAGGCAAGTGTGATCACGAAAATTCAGTGTGAATAACAAGAGAAAAGAAAAAGGAGGGAGTTATTATTAACCACATGGTTAAAAAGGTTAAATAGCTACCTTGGGAGAAGAATTAAGGTGAAAATGACATGTCCATGCTGCACATAGTCTTGGTAATCACACCAAACAGTCATGCGTGCTGCACACAGCCTTGGTAACCACACCAAACGTTCATGAGACAATCTGCAGCTTTTCCCCTCTCTTCTCATTGGTTGTTGACAAGCTCCTCCTCTATTCAAGCTCATCCAAAAATTTGAATTCGTTTTCTTTTGTGTTTACATTGTACATCCTCTATAAAAGGGCTCTAAAGACCTAATGTATGTTTGAACTCTTAGGAGATTCTTCTCCAGAAGTCTAAGACATTTTCTCATCTTCTCATGCTTTTATTTGAGTTTCTGGATTCAATTCTTCACATTTCTCCTCTCTAATCTCAATATTCTTTCACAATGATCAGCTTAGCTCAGAATGTACTATATCGTCTTGACATGTCTGTACTATATCGTCCATAACTTTTGATTTATAGCTCAGAATGACACGAATCCAATGCCCACGTTAAGCTAGGTCAATTATCTATATTATGATAATATTTGAGACAGAAATAGAATAAAAAAGCATCAGAGTAATCTAATCTATCTAAAACTGCGTCATGACATGCTTTGTTCTTCATTTATAAGCCTTTTCTCAATGAGTATCAATGATCAGTTTAGAATGATCATTTTAACCAGCCGATCAACTTGACCTGTCGGCATTATATCGTCTCTAACTTTTGATATATAGCTCAGAATGACACAAATCGAATGCCCACGTTAAGCTAGCTCAAATTTCTATATTGTCACAAAATTTGAGAGAGAAATAGATTCGACAAAACGTCCAAGTAATCTTATCTATCCAAAACTACGTCATGCCTTGCATGTTGCTTCATTTATAAGCCTTAACTCAATGAGAACCAATGATCAGTTTAAATGATCATTTTAACTGGCCGATCAACTTGACATGTCCGCACTAAATCATCCATATCTTTTGATTTAGAGCTTAGAATGACACAAATCCATGGCCCACGTTAAGCTAGCTCAAGTTTCTATATTGTGACAAATTTTGAGATAGAAATAGATAGAAAAAAGCATCAAGTTATCCAATCTATCCAAAACTTCGTCATGCCATTCATTGTGCATCATTTACAAGCCTTTACTCAATGAGCACCAATGATCAGTTAAGAATGATCATTTTAACTGGCCGATCAACTTGACATGTCCGCACGAAATCGTCCGTAACTCTTGATTGAAGGCATAGAATGACACAAACCCAAAGCCCACGTTAAGCTAGTTCAATATTCTATATTTTGAAAAAATTTGAGATAAATAGATTCGACAAAGCATCCAAGTAATCCATTCTATCCAGAATTGTTTAATGCCATGCATTGTGCTTGATTTATAAGCCTTTACTCAATGAGCATTAATGATCAGTTTAGAATTATTATTTTAACAAGTTGATCAACTTGACATGTCTGCACTATATCATCCATAAATTTTTACTTATAGCTCAGAATGACACGAATCCAATGCTCACATTTTCTATATTATGACAAAATTTTATTGACATAGGAAAATCAAATAAGACCTATCTTGACCTACAAGGCAAGTGTGAGCACGAAAATTCAGTTTGAATAACAAAGGAAATGAAAAAGGAGGGAGTTATTATTAACCACATGGTTAAAATGGTTAAATAGCTACCTTGGGAGAAGAATCAAGGTGGAAACAGTCATGCCTGCTGCACACAGTCTTGGTAACCACACCAAACAGTCATGCCTGCTGCACACAGTCTTGGTAACCACACCAAACAGTCATGCCTGCTGTCTCCTCTCTTCTCATTGGTTGTTGACAGGCTCCTCCTCTATTCAAACTCATCCACAAGTTTGAATTCGTTTTCTTTTGTGTTCACATTGTAAATCCTCTATAAAAGGGCTGTAAAGACTCAATGTATGAATATACTCTTAGGAGATTCTTCTCCAGAAGTCTAAGACATTTTCTCATCTTCTCATGCTTTTCTTTGAGTTTCTGGATTCAATTCTTCACATTTCTCCTCTCTAATCTCAATATTCTTTCATGGTATCAGAGCATAAGATCATTTTCTTATATTTTCTACTTAAATCTCTCAGTTTCTAATCTAAAATTCTGTCAAAAATCTCTCAGCTTTTAAACTAAAAACTCACAGTTTTATTCAACCATAAAAGCTGCCTCCTTTGAGCTCTTCAAAGCCTAACAATGGAGGATACAGTTCAAATCAGTTCCAGCCTGAAACCTACGGTGATACCAGTAGTTCTCAAAGGCTTGAACTACACATTATGGTCAAGAACCATCAAGACAGCCATTTGTGGCAAAGGACTTTGGAATTACATCTTGGAGGATAATACTCCATCTATAGATGATCCAAAGGAGAAGAAGGATGAGGCAACAAGAAAAGAAGAAGCTAGGTGGTTCCAAGAAGATCAATCAGTCCTTGGATTCCTCCAAAATTCATTGGACCCATCCATTCTTGAAGCTTATTCACATTGTGAAACCGCCAAGTCTCTTTGGGACACTCTCAAGAGGGTGTATGGGGATATTTCAAACCTCAGCCGTGTGTATGAGGTTAAGAAGGCTCTCAATGATCTACACCAAGAGGATATGGAGTTCACAAAGTTCCTAGGCAAGTTCCAATCAACATGGTCCGAGCTTGACATGTTGAGACCAAGTTCTATGGATCAAAAGGTGCTTAATGAAAGGAAGGAACAAGACAAGATATTTGGGCTCCTTCTCAACCTAAATCCAGCCTTTAAGGATGTGATTAAGTCCATCCTAAGAGAGCCAAAACTCCCTGATTTCGAAGAGGTGTGCTCACGGATTCAGAAGGAGCAAGGCAACATTCGTTTGTTTGGTGGAAAAGGAGAACTAGTCATGTCCAACAAGAGCGTGTTTAAGCAAGAGGGTAGGAAGAGTGTGATGTGTGAACATTGTAAGAGGAATGGCCACATCAAGGACAAGTGCTGGATACTTCATCCTCATCTCAATCCAAACCGGTTCAAGGATCCAAAGGCTAACATCTCTCAAAAGGTTGTGACTGAACAGGCAAGTTCATCCAACCAAGGAGGGGAGCTAGCTATGAATGTATCCATGGAGTATGCTAAGAAGAGTGACTTGGAGGATCTCATCAAGGCCTATGCCTCAAAACTCTCCGGTATCACACTCTACTCCCATAAATTGCTTGATAAACCGGATCATAAGTTGGTAGTGGATTCGGGTGCTTCTCACCATATGATTAGAAATGCTAGGTTGTTAAAGAACATTGAACCATGTCTAGGACAAGTAACTATAGCTGATGGTAAGAGTATTCCAATTGAAGGAACCGGAAAATTAAGACTATTTCACAAAGAAAGTACTGCTTTCTTTGTACCTAAGTTTAAGTCTAACCTAGTTTCGGTCAAAAGGGCTACTAAAGACCTGAATTGCAATGTTACCTTTGGACCTAACAATTTTTACTTTCACGATATTAAGAGTGGTAAGATACTTGGAAGTGGTGGGACTCAAAATGAGCTCTATGTTCTTGAGGACACTCCTCCAAGCAATTCGGATTCCTTAGCTTTCAAATCCTCTGTTTTTGCTAATAAAGATGTTTTATGGCACGCTAGATTAGGACATCCTCATGCTCGTGCTTTAAGCTTAATAATGCCTAATGTTGCTTATGATCACTCAGTTTGTGAGGCTTGTATCCTTACCATTTATGAGCATTGCTTTGATTTAGTACATTCCGATGTTTGGACCTCACCTTGCATGTCTAGAGATAGGAATAAATACTTTGTGACCTTTATAGATGAGAAATCGAAATATACATGGGTTACATTACTTCCATCTAAAGATAGGGTTTATGAGGCATTTATAAACTTTCATAATTATGTTACTAATCAATTCAATGCCAAGATCAAAGTGTTAAGATCAGATAATGGAGGGGAATACACAAGTCAAAGATTCAAAGCTCATTTAAACAAACATGGAATACTACATCAAACTAGCTGCCCACACACACCACAACAAAATGGAGTTGCTGAAAGGAAGAACCGACACTTAATGGAAGTAGCAAGATCCATGATGTTTCATACCAATGTTCCTAAAAGTTTTTGGGGAGATGCAGTCTTGGTTGCTTGCTACCTCATCAATCGGATTCCAACCAAAGTCTTGCAAGACATATCCCCATTTGAGGTACTGAATAAAACTAAACCCTCCATTGATCATTTACGTGTATTTGGGTGTGTGTGCTTTGTGTATGTTCCAGGTGATCTAAGAAACAAGTTGGAGGCAAAGAGAATCAAGTGTATGTTCCTTGGATATTCGACAACACAAAAGGGTTATAAGTGTTATGATCCAAGCAACAACAGGACATATGTGTCTAGAGATGTCAAGTTCATAGAAGAACGAAGCTATTATGATCAGAAAGATTGGGAAGGATTGAAGGATCTCTCAAGGTCACCTTCTGATTTGGCTACGAGTTTGAGGTTTCTCTTGAATCATTTGGGAAATGATGTGCCAAAGGATTCAAGACACGAAGAAGAAAGAACCCCAAGTAGTTCACAAGATACCCAAGAGAATGAACAAGGGGTGGTAACTCAAGAACCAACTCCAATCCAAGAAGAAGCTATGGCCCAAAGCCAAGAACAAGTCAACTTGGAAGTGGATATAGAGGAACCTATTCACCAAATGGAAGAGGAAACGGTTGTAGAGGAGGCTGCAACACCTGTTCAGCAACTAAGGAGGAGTACTAGACTTAGGAAAGATCCATCCAATTGGGTAAACACTAGGGTCTTCTACAACAACCAGGCCGTGGCTCATCCCATACAAGCTGTTTGTTCCCTTGACCTCTTGCCATCTAGTCATCAAGCATTCCTTGGAAAGATTGAACAAAGTCAGATTCCAAGGACTTACGAAGAAGCTAAGAGGAAGAAAGAATGGTTAGATGCAGTAAGAGATGAGAAGGGAGCTATGGAAAGGAATCATACATGGGATATACAAGAACTTCCCAAAGGCAAGAAGGCTGTGAGTTCCAAGTGGGTGTTCACCATCAAGTATAAGAGCAATGGGGACATAGAAAGGTACAAGGCACGTCTAGTTGCAAGAGGTTTCACTCAGACATATGGAGAGGACTATACTGATACCTTTGCACCAGTGGCTAAGCTACACACTGTAAGGGTTGTTCTTTCACTAGCTACGAATCTGACTTGGGACTTATGGCAAATGGATGTCAAGAACGCATTCCTACAAGGAGAACATGAAGAGAAAGTGTATATGACTCCACCACCAGGCCTTGAAGATCTTTGCAAAGAGGGACAGGTTCTAAGACTTAGGAAGGCAATATATGGGTTGAAGCAGTCACCAAGGGCGTGGTATCACAAATTAAGCTCCACACTTACTGATAATGGGTTTAGGAAATCTCATTCAGATCATACTTTGTTCACTTGTCAAAATGCCAAAGGAATCGTGGCGGTCTTGGTTTATGTGGATGACCTTGTCATCACAGGAGATGATAAGGAAGGAATTCAGTCCACAAAGGCCTTCTTAAAATGATCATTTGACATCAAGGATCTTGGAGAGTTGAAGTACTTCTTGGGTATTGAAGTGTATCGGTCTCAGGAAGGGCTCTTTCTATCCCAAAGAAAGTATGCTGTTGATCTGTTGACAGACACGGGAAAGCTTGGGGCTAAACCGGCCAAAACTCCTCTTGAAGATGGCTACAAGGTCAATGGAAAGGGGGAGAAAGCTGATGAGTTATTTAAGGATGTTTCTCAGTATAGAAGACTAGTTGGGAAGCTGATCTACCTCACCCTCACACGACCAGACTTGTGTTTTGCTGTGAATTAAGTGAGTCAACATATGCAAAAACCTACTGTATATCATTGGAGCATGGTAGAAAGGATCCTTAGATACATCAAAGGATCTCCTGGTCAAGGCATATGGATGGGCAAGAATGGGAACACTGATATTGTCGGATATTGTGATGGGGATTGGGCTGGTGATAGGGTCGATAGGAAATCAACCACAGGGTATTGCACCTTCATTGGTGGGAACTTAGTCACTTGGAAGACTAAGAAGCAGAAGGTGGTATCATGTTCTAGTACTGAAGCAGAATATAGGGCAATGAGGAAGCTGACAAATGAAGTAACTTGGCTCAAAGCGCTCTTGAAAGATTTCGGTATTGAACAACCAGGGCCAATTACCTTCCATTGTGATAATCAGGCAGCCATTCACATAGCTTCAAACTCAGTGTTTCACGAGAGGACCAAGCACATAGAGATCGACTGCCATAAGGTTAGGGAGAAAGTTCAAGATGGAACCATTCTGCCATGTTATACAAGGAGTGAAGACCAACTAGCTGACATCTTCACAAAGGCAGCAAGTCTCAAAGTTTGCAAGAACATCTTTAGCAAACTTGGGCTTGTTGATTTATCACACCCATGATCAAAGGTCTCCTAATCCAAGAGCAACACACTCTTTTTCCCTTATTAAGGTTTTGTCCCAAGTGGTTTTCCTTAATAAGGTTTTTAATGAGGTGTTGCCTTGGGTTCCCAAGCTTAAGACTTTAGGGTGATTCCAAAGTCTTTAGCTTGAGGGGGAGTATTGACATAGGAAAATCAAATAAGACCTATCTTGACCTACAAGGCAAGTGTGAGCACGAAAATTCAGTTTGAATAACAAGGGAAATGAAAAAGGAGGGAGTTATTATTAACCACATGGTTAAAATGGTTAAATAGCTACCTTGGGAGAAGAATCAAGGTGGAAACAGTCATGCCTGCTGCACACAGTCTTGGTAACCACACCAAACAGTCATGCCTGCTGCACATAGTCTTGGTAACCACACCAAACAGTCATGCCTGCTGTCTCCTCTCTTCTCATTGGTTGTTGACAGGCTCCTCCTCTATTCAAACTCATCCACAAGTTTGAATTCGTTTTCTTTTGTGTTCACATTGTAAATCCTCTATAAAAGGGCTGTAAAGACTCAATGTATGAATATACTCTTAGGAGATTCTTCTCCAGAAGTCTAAGACATTTTCTCATTTTCTCATGCTTTTCTTTGAGTTTCTGGATTCAATTCTTCACATTTCTCCTCTCTAATCTCAATATTCTTTCAAATTTGAGATAGAAGTAGATTCGAAAAAGGGTCCAAGTAATCCAATCTATACCAAATTGCCTTTCGCAATGCATTGTGCTTCATTAATAAGCCTTTACTCAATGACCATCAATGATAAGTTTATAATGATCATTTTAACTGGCCGATCAACTTGACATGTATGCACCAAATCGTCTGTAACTTTGGATTTAGAACTCAGAATGACACAAATCCAAAGCCTATGTTAAGCTAGCTCAATTTTCTATATTGTGACAAAATTTTAGACAGAAATAGATTCGACAAAGCATACAAGTTATCCCATCGATCCAAAACTTTGTCGTGCCCTGCATTGTGCTTCATTTATAAGCCTCTACTCAATGAGAACCAATGATCAGTTAAGAATGATCATTTTAACTGGGCGATCAACTTGACATGTCTGCACTATATCGTCCATAACTTTTGATTTATAGCTCATAATGACACGAATCCAATGCCAACGTTAAGCTACCTCAATTTTCTATATTGTGACAAAATTTTACATAGAAGTAGATTCGAAAAAGCGTCCAAGTAATCCAATCTATCCAAAACTGTGTCATGCCATGCATTGTGCTTCATTTATAAGCCTTTATTCAATGAGCATCAATGATCAGTTTATAATGATCATTTTAACTGGCCGATCAACTTGACATGTTTGCACAACTTTTGATTTAGAGTTTAGAATAACACAAATCCAAGGCCCACGTTAAGCTTGCTCAATTTTCAATATTGTGATAAAATTTCAGACAGAAATTGATACGAAAAAGCGTCAAGTTATACAATCTGTTCAAAACTTCGTCATGCCAAGCATTGTGCTTCATTTATATAAGCCTCTACTCAATGAGCACTAATGATCAATTAAGAATGATCATTTTAACTGGTCGATCAACTTGACATGTGTCCACTAAATCGTCTGTAACTTTTGATTTAAAGCATATAATGACAAAAATCCAAAGCCCGTGAAAGCTAGCTCAATTTTCAATATTGTGACAAAATTTGAGACAGAAATAGATTCGACAAAGCATCGAAGTAATTCAATCCATCCAGAACTGCTTCATGCATGCATTGTGCTTCATTTATAAGCCTTTACTCAATCAGCATCAATCATCGGTTTAGAATGATCATTTTAACTGGCCGATCAAATTCTCATGTCTGCACTATATCGTCCATAACTTTTGATTTATAGCTCATAATGACACGAATCCAATGCCCACGTTAATCTAGCTCAATTTTTTATATTATGACAAAATTTGAGACATAAATAGATTCGACAAAGCATCCAAGTAATTTAATCTATCCAAAATTGTGTCATGCCTTGCATTGTGCTTCATTTATAAGCCGTTACTCAATGAGCACCAATGATCAGTTTTGAATGATCATTTTAACTGGCCGATCAATTTGACATGTTTGCACTAAATCATCCACAACTATTGATTTAGAGCTTAGAATGACACAAATCCAAGACACATGTTAAGCTAGCTCAATTTTCAATATTGTGACAAAATTTGATACAGAAATAGATACGAAAAGCATGATGTTATCCGATCTATCGAAAACATCGTCATGCCAAGCATTATGTTTCATTTATAAGCCTCTACTCAATGAGCACCAATGATAATTTTAGAATGATCATTTTAATTGACCGATCAACTTGATATGTCTGCACTATATTGTCCGTAACTTTTGATTTATAGCTCATAATGACACGAATCCAATGCCCACGTTAAACTAGCTAATTTTCTATATTTTGACAAAATTTGAGATAGAGTGGATATGAAATCAACCGCTGGGTATTGCACCTTCATTGGTGGGAACTTAGTCACTTGGAAGACTAAGAAGCAGAAGGTGGTATTATGTTCTAGTGCTGAAGTAGAATATAGGGCTATGAGGAAGCTGACAAGTGAAGTCACTTGGATCAAAGCGCTCTTGAAAGACTTCGGTATTGAACAACCAGGGCCAATTACCTTCCATTGTGATAATCAGGCAGCCATTCACATAGCTTCAAACTCAGTGTTTCACGAGAGAACCTAGCATATAGGGATTGACTGCCATGCATAAGGTTAGGAAGTAAGTTCAAGATGGAACCATTCTGCCATGTTTTACAAGGAGTGAAGACCAACTGGCTGACATCTTCACAAAGGCAGCAAGTCTCAAAGTTTGCAAGAACATCTTTAGCAAACTTGGGCTTGTTGATTTATCACATCCATGATCAAAGGTCTCTTAATCGAAGACCAACACACTCTTTTTCCCTTATTAAGATTTTGTCCCAAGTAGTTTTCCTTAATAAGGTTTTTAATGAGGTGTTGCCTTGGGTTCCCAAGCTTAAGACTTTAGGGTGATTCCAAAGTCAAATAAGATCTATCTTGACCTACAAGGCAAGTGTGAGCAAGTCAATTCATGGAGGGAAACGAAAATTCAATTTGAATAACAAGGAAAAAGAAAAAGGAGGGAGTTATTATTAACCACATGGTTAAAATGGTTGAAAACTGCCTTGGGAGAAGAATCAAGGTGACAAGGACAGTCCATGCTGCACACAGTCTTGGTAACCACACCAAACAGTCATGCATGCTGTAAACAGCCTTGGTAATAACACCAAACGTGCATGAGACAGTCTGCAACTCTTCCCTTCTCTTCCCATTGGTTGTTGACAAGCTCCTCCTCTATTCAAACTCATCCACAAGTTTGAATTCGTTTTTGTTTTGTGTTCACATTGTAAATGCTCTATAAAAGGGATGTAAAGACTCAATGAATAACTTAACTCTTAGGAGATTCTTCTCAAGAAGTCTAAGACATTTTCTCATCTTCTCATGCTTTTCTTTGAATTTCTGGATTCAATTCTTCACATTTCTCCTCTCTAATCTCAATATTCTTATAATGCCCATGTTAAGCTAGCTCAATTTTTTATATTATGACAAAATTTTAGTAGAAATATGTAAGAAAAAGCATCGAGTAATCCAATCTATCCAAAACTGCATCTTGTCATGCATTGTGCTTCATTTATAAGCCTCCACTCAATAAACACCGATGATCAGTTTAGAATGATCATTTTAAATGACCCATCAACTTGACATTTCCTCACTAAATCGTACATAACTTTTGACTTAGAGCTCAAAATGAGACAAAATTTTAGACAGAAATAGATTCGACAAAGCGTCCAAGTAATCCAAGATATCCAGAACTGCTTTGTGCCATGCATTGTGTTTCATTTATAAGCCGTTACTCAATGAACATCAATGACCAGTATAGAATGATCATTCTAACTGGCCGATCAATTTGACATGTCTGCTCTATATCGTTTGTAACTTTTGATTTCTATCTCATAATGACACGCATCCAATGCCCACGTTAAACTAGCTTAATGTTCTATATTGTGACAAAATTTGAGACAAAAAGAGATTCGACAAAGCGTCCAAGTAATCCAATCAATCTAAAACTGCGTCATGCCTTGCATTGTGCTTCATTTATAAACCGTTATTCAATAAGCATCAATTATCAGTTTAGAATGATCATTTTAACAGGCCGATCAACTTGACATTTCCACACTAAATCGTCCATAACTTTTTATTTAGAGGTTAGAATGACACAAATCCAAAGCCCACGTTAACCTAGCTCAATTTTCTATATGGTGACAAAATTTGAGAAAAAATAGATTCGACAAAGCATCCAAACAATCCAATCTATCCAGAACTGCTTCATGCCATGCATCATGCTTCATTTATAAGCCTTTATTCAATGAGCATCAATGATCAGTTTAGAATTATCATTTTAACTGGCTGATCAACTTGACATGTCTGCACTATATCGCTCGTAACTTTTGATTTATAGCTCATAATGACACGAATCCAATGTCCACGTTAAGCTAGCTCAATTTTCTATATTGTGTCAAAATTGGAGATAAAAATAGATTCGACAAAGCGTCCAACTAATCTAATCTATCAAAAACAGCGTCTTGCCATGCATTGTGCTTCATTAATAAGCATTTACTCAACGAGCATCAATGATCAGTTTAGAATGATAATTTTAACTTGCCGATTAACTTGAAATTTTGGCATTAAATCGTCCGTAACTTTGGATTTAGAACTTAGAATGTCATAAATCCAAAACCCACGGTAAGCTAGCTCAATTTTCTATATTGTGACAAAATTTGAGACAAAAATAGATTCGAAAAATCATCCAAGTAATTCAATCTATCCAGAACTGCTCCATGCCATGCATTGTGCTTCATTTATAAGCTGTTACTCAATGAGCATCAATGATCACTTTAGAATGATCATTTTAACTGGCCGATCAACTTCACATGTCTACACTATATCGTCTGTAACTTTTGATTTAGAGATTAGAATGACACAAATCCAATACCCACGTTAAGCTAAATCAATTTTCTATATTGTGACAAAATTTGAGACAAAAATAGAAACAAAAAACCGTCAAGTAATCCAATCTATCTAGAACTGCTTCATGCCATGAATTGTGCTTCATTTCAAAGTCTTTAATCAATGAGAATCAATGATCAGTTTAGAATTATCATTTTTACTGGCCGATCTACTGGACATGTCGGAACTATATCGTTCATAACTTTTGATTTATAGCTCAGAATGACACGAATCCAATGCCCACGTTAAGCTAGGTCAATTTTCTATATTGTGAGAAAATTTGAGACCGAAATAGATTCGACAAAGCATCGAAGTAATCCAATCTATCTAAAAATGCGTCATGCCATGTATTGTGTTTCATTTATAAGCCTTTTTCAATTATCATCAATGATCAGTTTAGAGTGATCATTTTAACTGGCCGATCAATTTGACATGTCTGGTCTAAATCGTCCGTAACTTTGGATTTAGAACTCAAAATGACACAAATCCAAATCCCACGTTGAGCTAGCTCAATTATCTATATTGTGACAAAATTTGAGACAGAAACAAATTTGACAAAACATCCAAGTGATCCAATCTATCTAAAACACCGTCATGCCTTGCATTGTGTTTCGTTTATAAACCATTACTCAATGAGCATCAATGATCAATTTAGAAAAATCATTTTAACTGGCCGATCAACTTGACATGTATGCACTAAAACTTCCATAACTTTTTATTTAGAGCTTAAAATGACACAAATCCAAAGTCCACGTTAACCTAGCTCAATATTTTATATTGTGACAATATTTGAGACAGAAATAGATTCGACAAAGCATCCAAGCAATCCAATCTATCCAGAACTGCTTCATGCCATGCATTGTGCTTCATTTATAAGCCTTTACTCAATGAGCATCAATGATCAGTTTAGAATGATCATTTTAACTAGCTGATCAACTTGACATGTCTACACTATATCGCTCGTAACTTTTGAATTATAACTCATAATGACACGAATCCAATGCATACGTTAAACTAGCTCAATTATCTATATTGTGACAAAATTTGAGATAGAAATAGATTCGACAAAGCGTCCAACTAATCTAATCTATCCAAAACTGCGTCTTGCCAAGCATTGTGCTTCATTAATAAGCCTTTACTCAACGAGCATCAATGATCAATTTAGAATAATAATTTTTGCACTAAATCATCCGTAACTTGACATTTTTGCACTAAATCATCCGTAACTTGACATTTTTGCACTAAATCATCTGTAACTTTGGATTTCAAACTTAGAATATCACATATCCAAAACCCACGTTAAGCTAGCTCAATTTTCTATATTACAAAATTTGAGACAGAAATAGATTTGTCAAATCTTCCAAGTAATCCAATATATCCAGAACTCCTTTATGTCATGCATTGTGCTTCATTTATAAGTTGTTACTCAACGAGCATCAATGATCACTTTAGAATGATCATTTTAACTGGCCGATCAACTTGATATGTCCGCACTATATTGTCTGTAACTTTTGATTTAGAGCTTAAAATGACACAAATCCAAGACCCACGTTACTCTAGCTCAATTTTCTGTATTGTAACAAAATTTGAGACAGAAATAGATACGAAAAACCGTCAAGTAATCCAATCTATCTAGCACAGCTTCATACCATGCATTGTGCTACATTTATAAGCCTTTACTCAATGAGCATCAATGATCAGTTTAGAATGATCATTTAAACAGGCCGATCAACTGAACATGTCAGCACTATATATCGTCCATAACTTTTTATTTATAGCTCCGAATGACACGAATCCAATGCCCACGTTAAGCTAGGTCAATTTTCAATATTGTGAGAAAATTTGAGACAAAAATAGATTCGACAAAGCATCCAAGTAATTCAATCTATCTAAAACTGTGCCATGCCATGCATTGTGTTTCATTTATAAGCCTTTTACTCAATGATCATCAATGATCAGTTTAGAATGATCATTTTAACTGGCCGATCAACTTGACATGTCTGGTCTAAATCGTCCGTAACTATGGATTTAGAACTCAGAATGACACAAATCCAAATCCCATGTTAAGCTAGGTCAATTTTCTATATTTTGAAAAAATTTGAGAAAGAAACGGATTTGACAAAGCATCCAAGTAATCCAATCTATCTAGAACTGCTTCATGCCATGCATTATCCGTCATTTATAAGCGTTTACTCAATGAGCATCAATGATCAATTTAGAATGATCATATTAACTGGCCGATCAACTTGACATGTCTCCACTATATCGTTCGTAACTTTTGATTTATAGCTCATAATGACACGAATCCAATGTCCACATTAAGCTAGCTCAATTTTCTATATTGTGACAAAATTTGAGATTGGAATAGATTCGACAAGGAATCCAAGTAATCTAATCTATCAAAAACTGTGTCTTGCCATGCATTGTGCTTCATTAATAAGCTTTTACTCAATGAGCATCAATGATCAGTTTTGTATGATAATTTTAGCTGGCTGATCAACTTGACATTTCTGCACTAAATCGTCCGTAACTTTGGATTTAGAACTTAGAATGCAACAAATCCAAAACCCACATTAACCTAGCTAAATTTTCTAGATTGTGACAAAATTTGAGATAGAAATAGATACGACAAAGCATAGAAATTATCCAATCTATCCAAAACTTCTTCATGCCATGCATTGTGCTTCATTTATAAGCCTCTACTCAATGGGCACCAATGATCAGTTAAGAATGATCATTTTAACTAGCCAATCAACTTGACATGTCCGGACTAAATCGTCCATAATTTTTGATTTAGACCTTAGAATGACACAAATGCAAAGCCCAACTTAAACTAGCTCAATTTTTATATTGTTACAAAATTTGAAAAGGAAATAGCTTCGAAAACGTATCCAAAACTGATTCTGGCCATGCATTGTGCTTCATTTATAAGCTGCTACTCAACAAGCATCAATGATCAGTTTAGAATGATCGTTATAACTAGTCGATCAAGTTGTCATGTCCACACTATATCGTCCGTGATTTTTGATTAAGAGCTTAGAATGACACAAATCTAAGGCCCATGTTAAGCTAGCTCAACTTTTTGTGAAAAAATCTGAGACAGAAATAGATACAAAAAAGCGTTAAGTAATCCAATAGATCCAGAACTGCTTCATGCCATGCATTGTGCTTCGTTTATAAGTCTTTACTCAATGAGCATCAATGATTAGTTTAGAATGATCATTTTAAATGGCCAATCAACTTGACATGTTGGCACTATATCGTCCATAACATTTGATTTATTGCTCAGAATCACACGAATCCAATTCCCACATTAAGCTAGCTCAATTTGCTATATTGTGACAAACTTTTAGACAGAAATAGATTCGACAAAGCATCCAAACAATTTAATCTATCCAAAACTGCTTCATGCCATGCATTGTGTTTTATTTATAAGCCGTTACTCAATGAGCATCAATGATCACTTTAGAATGATCATTTTAACTGGCCGATCAACTTGACATTTCTGCATTATATTGTCCATAACTTTTGATTTAGAGTTTAGAATTACACAAATCCAAGGTCCACGTTAAGCTAGCTCAATTTTCTATGTTGTGACAAAATTTGAGACAAAAATAGATATGAAAAACCGTCAAGTAATCCAATCTATCCAAAAATGCTTCATGCCATGCATTGTGTTTTATTTATAAACTGTTACTCAATGAGCATCAATGATCAGTTTAAAATGATCAGTTTAACTGGCCGATCAACTTGACATATCCGAACCAAATTGTCCATAACTTTTGATTTAGAGATTAGAATGACACAAATCTAAAGCCCACGTTAACCTAGCTCAATTTTCTATATTGCGACAAAATTTAAGACAGAAATAGGTTCAACAAAGCAGCCAAGTAATTCAATTGATCCAGAACTACTTCATGCCATGCATTGTGCTTCATTTGTAAGCTTTTACTCAATGAGCATCAATGATCAGTTTAGAATGATCATTTTAAATGGCCGATCAATTTGACATGTGTGCACTCTATCGTTCGTAACTTTTGATTTATAGCTCGTAATGACACGAATCCAATGCCCACGTTAATCTAGCTCAATTTTCTATATTGTGACAAAATTTGAGATAGAAATAGGTTCGACAAAGCATCCAAGTAGTCTAATTAATCCAGAACCTCGTCTTGCCATGTGCTTCAATAATAAGCCTTTAATCAACGAGCATCAATGATCAGTTTAGAATTATCATTTTAACTGGTCGATCAACTTGATATGTCCGCACTATATTGTCAGTAACTTTCTATTTACCGCTTAGAATGACACAAATCCAAGACCCACATTACGCTACGTCAATTTTCTATATTGTGATAAAATTTGAGACAGAAATTGACATGAAAAACCGTCAAGTAATCCAATATATCCATAACTGCTTCATGCCATGCATTGTGCTTCATTTAATAAGCCTTTACTAAATGAGAATCAATGATCAGTTTAGAATGATCATTTTAACTGGTCGATCAACTTGACATGTCTGCACTATATCGTCCATAACTGTTGATTTATAGCTTAGAATGACACGAATCCAATGCCCACGTTAATCTAGCTTAATTTTTATATGTGACAAAATTTGAGACAGAAATATATTCGAAAAAGCGTCCAAGTAATCAAATCTATTTGAAACTGCGTCATGCCATGCATTGTGGTTCATTTATAAGCCTTTACTCGATGAGCATCAATGATCAGTTTAGAATGATCATTTTAACTGGCCGATCAACTTGAGATATATGCACTAAATTGTCCCTAACTTTGGATTTAGAACTCAGAATGACACAAATCCAAAGTCCACGTTAAACTAGCTCAATTTTCTATATTTTAACCAAATTTGAGCCCGAAATAGATTCGACAAATCGTACAAGTTATCCAATCTATCCAAAACTTCTTCATGGCATGCATTTGTGCTTCATTTATAAGCCTCTACTCAACGAGCATCAGTGATCAGTTTAGAACGATCATTATAACTAGCCGATCAACTTGACATGTCCACACTATGTCGTCTGTAACTTTTGATTTAGAGCTTAGAATGACACAATCCAATGCCCACGTTAAGATAGCTCAATTTTCCATATTGTGAAAAAATTTGAGAGAGAATTAGATACGAAAAAGCGTCAAATAATCCAATCTATTCACAAGACTTCATGCCATGCATTGTGCTTCATTTATAAGCCTTTATTCAGTGAGCATCAATGATCAGTTTAGAATGATCATTTTAACTGGCAAATCAACTTGACATGTCGGCACTATATCATCCATAACTATTTATTTATAGCTCAGAATGACACGAATCTAATTCCCACATTAAGCTAGCTCAATTTGCTATATTGTGACAAAATTTGAGACAAAAATAGATTCAACAAATCGTCCAAACAATTTAATCTATCCAAAACTGTGTCATAACTGTTATAAGTTTAGAAGGATCATTTTAACTGGCCGATCAACTTGACTTGTCCGCACTAAATCGTCCATAAGTTTTGACTTAGAGATCAGAATGACACAAATCTAAAGCCCACGTAGAGCTAGCTAAATTTTCTATATTGTGATAAAATTTTAGACAGAAATAGATTTGACAAAGCATCCCAGTAATCCAATTTATCCAGAACTACATCATGCCATGCATTGTGTTTTATTTATAAGCCGTTAATCAATGAGCATCAATGATCTCTTTAGAATGATCATTTTAACTGGCTGATCAACTTGACATTTCCGCACTATATCATCCATAACTTTTGATTTAGAGCTTAGAATGAAAATCCAATGTCGACGTTAAGTTAGCTCAATTTCTATATTGTGACAAAATTTGAGACAAAAATAGATACAAAAAACTGTCAAGTAATCCAATCTATCTAGAACTGCTTCATGCCATGCATTGTGTTTTATTTATAAGCCGTTACTCAATGAGCATCAATGATCACTTTATAATGATCATTTTAACTGGCCAATCAACTTGAAATTTCCGCACTATATCTTCCATAACTTTTGATTTAGAGCTTAGAATGACACAAATCCAAGGTCCACGTTAAGCTAGCTCAATTTTCTATATTGTGACAAAATTTGAGACAAAAATAGATACGAAAAACCATCAAGTAATCTAATCTATCCAGAACGTTTTCAGGCCATGCATTGTGATTCATTTATAAGTCTTTACTCAATCAGCATCAATGATCAAATTAGAATGATCATTTTAACTGGCTGATCAACTTGACATGTCGGTACTGTATCGTCCGTAACTTTGGATTTAGAACTCAGAATGACAAAAATTCAAATCCCACAAAGCTAGCTCAATTTTCTATATTGTGACAAAATTTGACACAAAAACAGATTCGATAAATCGTCCAAGTAATCCAATCTATCCAAAACTGCATCATGCCTTGCATTGTGCTTCATTTATAAGACGTTACTTAATGAGCATCAGTGATCAGTTTAGAATGTTCATTTTAACTAGCTGATCAACTTGACATTCTGCACTAAATCGTCCATAACTTTTGATTTAGAGCTCAGAATGACACAAATCAAAAGCCCACGTTAAGGTAGCTTAATTTTCTATATTGTGACAAAATTTGAGATAGAAATAGATACAACAAAGCGTGCAAGTTATCCAATCCATCCAAAACTTCGTCATGCCATGCATTGTGCCTCGTTTATAAGCCTCTACTCAATGAGCACCAATGATCAGTTAAGAATGATCATTTTAACTGGCCGATCAACTTTACATTTTTGCACTAAATCGTCTGTAACTTTTGATTTAGTGCTTAATGACACAAATCCAAATTCCATGTTAAGCTAGCTCAATTTTCTATATTGTGACAAAATTTGAGACAGAAATAGATTCGACAAAGCATCCAAGTAATCCAATCTATCCAGAACTGCTTCATGCCATGCATTGTGCTTCATTTGTAATCCCTTACTCAATGAGCATCAATAATCAGTTTAGAATAATCATTTTTATTGGCCGATCAACTTGACATGTCTGCACTATATCGTCCATAACTATTGATTTATAGCTCCGAATGACACGAATCCAACGCCCACGTTAAGCTAGATCAAATACCTATGTTTTGACAAAATTTGTGACATAAATACATTTGAAAATGCGTCCAAGTAATCCAATCTATCCATAACTGCGTCATGCCATGCATTGTGCTTCATTTATAAGCCTTTACTCAATGAGCATCAATGATCAGTTCAGAATGATCATTTTAACTGGCCGATCACCTTGACATGTCTGCATTATATTTTACGTAACTTTGGATTTAGAACTTAGAATGACACAAATCCAAAGCCCATGTTAAGCGAGCTCAATTTTTTATATTGTGACAAAATTTGAGGCAAAAATAGATTCGACAAAGCATCGAAGTAATCTAATCTTTCCAAAAGTGCTTCATGTCATGCATTGTGCTTCATTTATAAGCCTTTACATAATGAGCATCAATGATCAGTTTTGAATGATCATTTTAATTGGCCGATCAACTTTACTTGTCTGCACTATATCGTCCCTAACTTTTGATTTATAGCTCAGAATGACACGAATCCAATTCCCACGTTAAACTAACTCAATATTGTTACAAAATTTTGTGAAAAAATACATACGAAAAAGCGTCAAGTTATCCAATATATCCAAAGTTTCGTCATGCCATGCATTGTGCTTCATTTATAAGCCTCTACTCAATAAGCACCAATGATCAGTTAAAAATTATCATTTTAACTGGCCTATCAACTTGACATTTCCGCACTAAATCTTTCATAAATTTTGATTTAGAGCTTAGAATGACAAAAATCCAAAGCCCACGTTAAGCTAGCTCAATTTTCTATAATGTGACAAAATTTGAGACATAAATAGATTCGACAAAGCATCCAAGTAATCAAATCTATCCAGAACTACTTCATGCCAAGCATTGTCCTTCATTTATAAGCCGTTATTCAATGAGCATCAATGATCACTTTAGAGTGATCATTTTAACTGGCCAATCAAGTTGATATTTCCGCACTAAATCGTCCATAACTTCTATTTAGAGGTTAGCATGACACAAATCCAAACCCTACGTTAAGCGATCTCAATTTTCTATATTGTGATGAAATTGATATAGAAATAGATTCGACAAAGCATCGGAGTAATCCAATATATCCAGAAGAGCTTCATGCCATGTTGTGATTCATCAATAAGTCTTTACTAACTGAGCAACAATGATCAGTTTAGAATGAACATTTTAATTCGCCGATCAACTTGACATGTCTACACTATATCGTCTGCAACTTTTGATTTAAAGCTTTGAATAACACAAATCCAATGCCCACGTTAACCTAGCTAAATTTTCTATATTTTGACAAAATTTGAGAGAAAAATATATTCGACAAAGCATCCAAGTAATTCAATCTATCAAAAACTGCATCATGCCTTACATTGTGCTTCATTTATAAGTCGTTACTCAATGAGCATCATTGATTAGTTTAAAATGATCATTTTAACTGGCCAATCAACTTGACATGTCCGCATCAAATCGTGCATAACTTTTGATTTAGAAGCTTAGAATGACACAAATCCAAAGCCCACGTTAAGGTAGCTCAATTTTCTATATTGTGATAAAAATTTGAGGCAAAAATAGATTCGACGAAGCATTCAAGTAATCTAATCTATCCAGAACTGCTTTATGCCGTGCATTGTACTTCATTTATAAGCCTTTAGTCAATTAGCATCAATTATTATTTTATAATGATATTTAACTTGACGATCAACTTGACATATCTGCACTATATCCTCCGTAACTTTGGATTTATAACTCAGAATGACACAAATCCAGAGTCTACGATAAGCAAGCTCAATATTCTATATTGTGACCTAATTTGAGGAAGAAATAGATTCAACAAAGCATCCAAGTAATTCATTCTATCCAAAACTGCGTCATGCCTTGGATTGTCCTTCATTTATAAGCTGTTACTCAATGAGCATCAATGATCAGTTTAAAATGATAATTTTAACTGGACGATCAACATGACATTTCAGCACTAAATCATCCATAACTATTGATTTAGAGTTTAAAATGACAACAAATCCATAGCCCACGTTAAGCTAGCTCAATTTTCTGTATTGTGATAAAATTTGAGAAAAAAATAGATAGGAAAAAGCGTTAAGTTATCCAATCTATCCAAAACTTCGTCATGCCATGAATTGTGCTTCATTGATGCTCAATGAGCATCAATGATCAGTTTAGAGTGATCATTTTAACTAGCCAATCAATTTGACATGTATGCACTAAATCATCCATAACTTTTTATTTATAGCTCAGAATGACACGAATCGAAGACCCATATTAAGCTAGCATAATTTCTTGGATTATGACAAAATTTATGAAAGAAACAGATTTGACAAATCGTCTAAGTACTCCAATCTGTCCAGAACTGCATCATGCCTTGCATTGTGCTTCATTTATCAGCCGTTACTGAATGAGCATCAATGATCAGTTTAGAATGATCATTTTAACTGGCCGATCAACTTTACATGTCCGCATTATATTTTACGTAACTTTGGATTTAGAACTTAGAATGACACAAATCCAAAGCCCACGTTAAGCTAGCTCAATTTTTTATATTGTGACAAAATTTGAGATAAAAATAGATTCGACAAAACATCCAAGTAATCTAATCTATCCAAAACTGCTTCATGCCATGCATTGTGCTTCATTTATAAGCCTTTACATAATGAGCATCAATGATCAGTTTTGAATGATCATTTTAATTGGCCGATCAACATGACTTGTCTCCACTCGATCAACTAGACTTGTCTCCACTATATCGTCCCTAACTTTTGATTTATAGCTCAGAATGACACGAATCCAATTCCCACGTTAAACTAGCTCAATTTTCAATATTGTGACAAAATTTTGAGAAAGAAATACATACGAAAAATCGTCAAGTTATCCAATATATCCAAAACTTCGTTATGCCATGCATTGTGCTTCATTTATAAGCCTCTACTCAATGAGCACAATTGATCAGTTAAAAATTATCATTTTAACCGGCCTAACAACTTGACATTTCTGCACTAAATCTTCCATAACTTTTGATTTAGAGCTTAGAATGACAAAAATCCAAAGCCCACGTTAAGCTAGCTCGATTTTCTATAATATTAAAGAAATTTGAGAAAGATATAGATTCGACAAAGCATCCAAGTAATCCAATCTATCCAGAACTACTTCATGCCAAGCATTGTCCTTCATTTATAAGTCGTTACTCAATGAGCATCAATGATCACTTTAGAGTGATCATTTTAACTGGCCAATCAAGTTGATATTTCCGCACTAAATCGTCCATATCTTCTGATTTAGAGCTTAGCATGACGCAAATCCAAACCCCACGTTAAGCGAGCTCAATTTTCTATATTGTGACGAAATTGATATAGAAATAGATTCGACAAAGCATCGAAGTAATCCAATATATCCAGAAGAGCTTCATGCCATGTTGTGATTCATCAATAAGCCTTTACTAACTGAGCAACAATGATCAGTTTAGAATGATCATTTCAATTCGCCGATCAATTTGACATGTCTGCACTATATCGTCCGTAACTTTTGATTTATAACTCTGAATAACACAAATCCAATGCCCACGTTAACCTAGCTGAATTTTCTATATTTTGACAAACTTTGAGAGAAAAATATATTCGACAAAGCATCCAATTAATTCAATCTATCATAAACTGCATCATGCCTTGCATCGTGCTTCATTTATAAGTCGTTACTCAATGAGCATCATTGATCAGTTTAAATTGATCATTTGAACTGGCCAATCAACTTGACATGTCTGCATCAAATCATGCATAATGTTTGATTTAGAGCTTAGAATGACACAAATCCAAAGCCCATGTTAAGGTAGCTCAATTTTCTATATTGGGATAAAATTTGAGGCATAAATAGATTCGACGAAGCATTCAAGTAATCCAATCTATCCAGAACTGCTTTATGCCGTGCATTGTACTTCATTTATAAGCCTTTAGTCAATTAGCATCAATTATTAGTTTATAATGATATTTAACTCGACGATCAACTTGACATATCTGCACTATATCCTCCGTAACTTTGGATTTAAAACTCAGATTGACACAAATCCAGAGTCTACGTTAAGCTAGCTCAATATTCTATATTGTGACAAAATTTGAGGAAGAAATAGATTCGACAAAGCATCCAAGTAATTCATTCTATCCAAAACTGCGTCATGCCTTGGATTGTCCTTCATTTATAAGCTGTTACTCAATGAGCATCAATGATCAGTTTAAAATGATAATTTTAACTGGACGATCAACTTGACATTTCTACACTAAATCGTCCATAACTTTTGATTTAGAGTTTAAAATGACAACAAATCCATGGCCCACGTTAAGCTAGCTCAATTTTCTGTATTGTGACAAAAAAAATATTTGAAAGAAATAGATAGGAAAAAGCGTTAAGTTATCCAATCTATCCAAAACTTCGTCATGCCATGAATTGTGCTTCATTGATAAGCCTTTACTCAATGAGCATCAATGATTAGTTTAGAGTGATCATTTTAACTGACCAATCAACTTGACATGTATGCACTAAATCGTCCATAACTTTTTATTTATAGCTCAGAATGACACGAATCGAAGACCCACATTAAGCTAGCATAATTTTTTGGATTATGACAAAATTTATGAAAGAAACAGATTTGACAAATCGTCCAAGTAATCCAATCTGTCCAAAACTGCATCATGCCTTGCATTGTGCTTCATTTATCAGCCGTTACTGAATGATCATCAATGATCAGTTTAGAATGATCATTTTAACTAGCTGATCAACTTGAAATTTCTGGACTAGATCGTCCATAACTTTATATTTAGAGCTTAAAATGACACGAATCCAAAGCACACGTTAAGCTAGCTTAATTTTCTATATTGTGACAAAATTTGAGACCGAATTCGACAAAGCATCAAAGTAATACAATATATCCAGAACTACTTCATGCCTTGCATTGTGCTTCATTTATAAGCCGTTACTCAGTGAGCATCAATGTTTAGTTTACAATGATCATTTTAACTGCTTGATCAACTTGACATGTACGCACTAAATCGCCCATAAATTTTGATTTAGAGATCAGAATAACATAAATCCAAAGCCCTAAGCTATCTTACTTTTCTATACTGTGACAAAATTTGAGGTAGAATTAGATATGACAAAGCGTCGAAGTTATCCAATATATCCAAAAGTTCGTCATGCCATGCATTGTGCTTCATTTATAAGACTCTATTCAATGAGCACCAATGATCAGTTAAGAATGATCATTTTATTTGGCCGATCAACTTGACATGTCCGCACTAAATCGTCTGTAGCTTTTGATATAGAGCTTAGAATAACACAAATCCAAAGCCCACATTAAGCTAGCTCAATTTTTTATAATGTGACAAAATTTGAGACAAAAATTGATTCGACAAAGTATCCAAGTAATCCAATCTATCCAAAACTGCATCATGCCATGCATTGTGCTTCATTTATAAGCCTTTACTCAATGATCATCAATAATCAGTTTAGAATGATCATATTAACTGGCTGATCAACTTGACATGTTTGCATTATATTGTCCATAACTTTTGATTTATAGCTTAGAATTACACGAATCCGATTCCCACGTTAACCTAGCTCAATTTTCTATATTGTGACAAAAATTTGAGACAAAAATAGATTCGACAAAGCGTCCAAGTTATCCAATCTATCAAAAACTGCGTCATCCCTTGCATTGTGCTTCATTTACGAGCCGTTACTCAATGAGCATCAATGATCAGTTTAGAACGATCATTTTAACTGGCCGATCAACTTGACATGTCCGCACTAAATCGTCCGTAACTTTTCAGTTAGGGCATAGAATGACACAAATCCAAATCCCACGTTAAGCTAGTTCAATTTTCTATATTGTGACAAAATTTGAGACAGAAATAGATACCACAAAGCGTCCAAGTTAACCAATCTATCCAAAACTTCATCATTCCATGCATTGTGCTTCATTTATACGCCTCTACTCAATGAGCACCAATGATCAGTTTAAAATGATCATTTGAACTGGCCAATCAACTTGACATGTCCGCATCAAATCATGCATAACGTTTGATTTAGAGCTTAGAATGTCACAAATCCAAAGCCCATGTTAAGGTAGCTCAATTTTCTATATTGGGAAAAAATTTGAGGCGTAAATAGATTCGACGAAGCATTCAAGTAATCCAATCTATCCAGAACTGCTTTATGCCGTGCATTGTACTTCATTTATAAGCCTTTAGTCAATTAGCATCAATTATTAGTTTATAATGATATTTAACTCGACGATCAACTTGACATATCTGCACTATATCCTCCGTAACTTTGGATTTAAAACTCAGAATGACACAAATCTAGAGTCTATGTTAAGCTAGCTCAATATTCTATATTGTGACAAAATTTGAGGAAGAAATAGATTCGACAAAGCATCCAAGTAATTCATTCTACCCAAAACTGCGTCATGCCTTGGATTGTCCTTCATTTATAAGCTGTTACTCAATGAGCATCAATGATCAGTTTAAAATGATAATTTTAATTGGACGATCAACTTGACATTTCTGCACTAAATCGTCCATAACTTTTGATTTAGAGTTTAAAATGACAACAAATCCATGGCCCACGTTAAGCTAGCTCAATTTTCTGTATTGTGACAAAAAAAATATTTGAAAGAAATAGATAGGAAAAAGCGTTAAGTTATCCAATCTATCCAAAACTTCGTCATGCCATGAATTGTGCTTCATTGATAAGCCTTTACTCAATGAGCATCAATGATCAGTTTAGAGTGATCATTTTAGCTGGCCAATCAACTTGACATGTATGCACTAAATCGTCCATAACTTTTTATTTATAGCTCAGAATGACACGAATATTTATAGCTCAGAATGACACGAATCGAAGACCCACATTAAGCTAGCATAATTTTTTGGATTATTACAAAATTTATGAAAGAAACAGATTTGACAAATCGTCCAAGTAATCCAATCTGTCCAAAACTGCATCATGCCTTGCATTGTGCTTCATTTATCAGCCGTTACTGAATGATCATCAATGATCAGTTTAGAATGATCATTTTAACTAGCTGATCAACTTGAAATTTCTGGACTAGATCGTCCATAACTTTATATTTAGAGCTTAAAATGACACGAATCCAAAGCACACGTTAAGCTAGCTTAATTTTCTATATTGTGACAAAATTTGAGACCGAATTCGACAAAGCCTCAAAGTAATCCAATCTATCCAGAACTACTTCATGCCTTGCATTGTGCTTCATTTATAAGCCGTTACTCAGTGAGCATCAATGTTTAGTTTACAATGATCATTTTAACTGCTTGATCAACTTGACATGTACGCACTAAATCGCCCATAAATTTTGATTTAGAGATCAGAATAACATAAATCCAAAGCCCTAAGCTATCTTACTTTTCTATACTGTGACAAAATTTGAGGTAGAATTAGATATGACAAAGCGTCGAAGTTATCCAATATATCCAAAAGTTCGTCATGCCATGCACCGTGCTTCATTTATAAGACTCTATTCAATGAGCACCAATGATCAGTTAAGAATGATCATTTTAACTGGCCGATCAACTTGACATGTCCGCACTAAATCGTCTGTAGCTTTTGATATAGAGCTTAGAATAACACAAATCCAAAGCCCACATTAAGCTAGCTCAATTTTTTATAATGTGACAAAATTTGAGACAAAAATTGATTCGACAAAGTATCCAAGTAATCCAATCTATCCAAAACTGCGTCATGCCATGCATTGTGCTTCATTTATAAGCCTTTACTCAATGATCATCAATAATCAGTTTAGAATGATCATTTTAACTGGCCGATCAACTTAACATGTTTGCATTATATCGTCCATAACTTTTGATTTATAGCTTAGAATTACACGAATCCGATTCCCACGTTAACCTAGCTCAATTTTCTATATTGTGACAAAATTTGAGACAAAAATAGATTCGACAAAGCGTCCAAGTTATCCAATCTATCAAAAACTGCGTCATCCCTTGCATTGTGCTTCATTTACGAGCCGTTACTCAATGAGCATCAATGATCAGTTTAGAACGATCATTTTAACTGGCCGATCAACTTGACATGTCCGCACTAAATCGTCCGTAACTTTTCAGTTAGAGCATAGAATGACACAAATCCAAATCCCACGTTAAGCTAGTTCAATTTTCTATATTGTGACAAAATTTGAGACAGAAATAGATACCACAAAGCATCCAAGTTAACCAATCTATCCAAAACTTCATCATTCCATGCATTCTGCTTCATTTATACGCCTCTACTCAATGAGCACCAATGATCAGTGAAGAATGATAATTTTAACTGGCCGATGAATTTGACATTTCTGCACTAAATCGTTCATAACTTCTTATTTAGAGCTTAAAATGACACAAATCCAAAGCCCACTTTAAGGTAGCTCAATTTTCTATATTGTGACAAAATTTGAGACAAAAATAGATTTGACAAAGCATCCAAAACTATGTCATGTCATGTATTATGCTTCATTTATAAGCCTTTACTCAATGAGCACCAATGCTCAGTTTAGAATGATCAATTTAACTGGCCGACCAACTAGACTTGTCCGCAATTCATGCCATGCATTGTGCTTCATTTATAAGCCTTTACTAAATAAGCATCAGTGATCAGTTTAGAATGATGCTTTTAACTTGCCGATACACATGACATGTCCGCACTATATCGTCCATATCTTTTGATTTATAGCTTAGAATGACACAAATCCAAGGCCCACGTTAACATAGTTCAATTTTCTATATTGAGACAACATTTGAGACAGAAATAGATACAAAAACAGTCAAGTAATCCAATCTATCCAAAATTGCTTCATGCCATTAATTGTGCTTCATTTATAAGCCTTTACTCAATGAGCATCAATGATCAAATTAGAATGATCACTTTAACTGGCCGATCAACTTGACATGTCTCCACTATATCATCCATAACTTTTGGTTTATAGCCCAAAATGACATGAATCCAATGCCCATGTTAAACTAGCTCAATTTTCTATATTGTGACAAAATTTGAGACAACAATAGATTCGACAAAGCGTCCAAATAATCCAATCTATCCAGAACTGTTTCATGCAATGCATTGTGCTTCATTTATAAGCCATTACGTAATGAGTGTCAATGATCAGTTTAGAATGATCATTTTAACTAGCCGATCAACGTGACATGTCTGCACTATATCATCCATAAATTTTGATTTATATCTCAAAATGACATGAATCCAAAGCCTACGTTAAACTAGCTCAATCTTCTATATTGTGACAAATTTTGAGACACTAATAGATACGACAATGCGTACAAGTAATCTAATCTATCCAAAATTGCATCATGCCATGCATTGTGCCCATTTATAAGCCTTTACTCAATGAGCATCAATGATCAGTTTAGAATGATCATTTTAACTGTCCGATCAACTTGATATGTCCTCAGTATATCATCCGTAACTTTGGATTTAGAACTTAGAAAGACACAAAGCAAAAGCCCACGTTAACATAGCTCAATTTTCTATATTGTGACAAAATTTGAGATAGAAATAGATTCGACAAAGCATCCAAGTAATCTAATCTATCCCAAACTGCTTCATGCCATGCATTGTGCTTCATTTATAAAGCCTTTACTTAATGAGCATCAATGATCAATTTATAATGATCATTTTAACAGGCGATCAACTTGACTTGTCTACACTATATCATCCATAACTTTTGATTTATAGCTCAGAATGACACGAATCCAATTCTCACATTAAGTTAACTCAATTTTCTATATTGTGACAAAATTTGAGAAAGAAATAGATATGAAAAATCTTCAAGTAATCCAATCTATCCAAAACTTTGTCATGCCATGCATTGTGCTTCATTTATAAGCCTCTACTCAATGAGCACAAATGATCAGTTAAGAATTATTATTTTAACTGGCCTATGAACTTGACATTTACGCACTAAATTGTCCGTAACTTTTGATTTAGAGCTAGAATGACACAAATCCAAAGCACACGTTAAGCTAGCTCAATTTTCTATATTGTGACAAAATTTGATACAAAAATAGATTCGACAAGGCATCCAAGTATTCCAATCTATCCATAACTAATTCATGCCAAGCATTGTGCTTTATTTATAAGCCGTTACTCAATGAGCATCAGTGATCAGTTTAGAGTGATCATTTTAACTGGCCAATCAACTTGATAGATCCACACTAAATCATCCATAACTTTTGATTTAGAGCTTAGAATGACACAAATCCAAATCCCACGTTAAGCTAGCTCAATTTTCGATATTGTGACAAAATTTGAGATAGAAATAGATTCGACAAAGCATCCAAGTAATACAATCTAAAAAGAACAGTTTCATGCCATGCTGTGGTTCATCTATAAGCCTTTACTCACTGACATCAATGATCAGTTTCAATGATCAGTTTA
>CM032156.1:31296540-31341608 GCA_018901935.1 Pugionium cornutum
AAAACTTATCTACCAAAAGATGAAACAAAAATAACATCTACCAAAAATCAACATTTTTGAACATTTTGTTTCATTCTACGTGTACACAAAATATGCTACTATAATCATTGACAAACAGTATATAAGTCATTCCAAGATAATCTGCCCACAAAATCCTAACTATAGATTATGGTATATATGATGTTCAGAAAACATTTTGATGCAGATGATGAAACTCTGAATTTTTATGTCAAGTGCAGATGATGGAACAAATCAAGAAAAAAAGAGAGAAGAACAAAAATACATTATTCCACTTAAAACAAATACAGAAACAGAATGGTACAGAATACAAGGAGATTATTGTAACAATGATATCTCCAACATTTAAATAGCAATATCAAGTTTGATAAACCCAGAAACAAAGTAGTAGAACAAAACTCATCAATTTTAATATGTTCGTATTTTAATATTGTTTATACGTTAAAATCTGTGATGTAATTTTAATAGAGATTGTTTCTTTCTACTTCATCAATTGCAAATAAAGAATATTCAGAAGCTGAATGCACGGGTATTCCGAAATGAACTCAAGCTCAAGCTCAAGCTTTCGAGCAAATGAAGAATTTTCAATAGATGAATGCACGGGTACGATGCCGAAATGAAAATCACCACCAAGTGGTATTCCAACACGAAATGCGCAATACACAATCATAAAACCAAATACAAACATGAATAAACAACGAAAATCGACTGGAGTTGTAAGCAGATCCAAGAAGAGAACAAACTACGAAAATCTCAACCTAATTCCTAATGTACGCAGATCTAAAAAGAGAACAAATAAAGTAAATCGAAGGAGATTTTTACCTCTTTGAAGATGACGAAGATCGATTTCGGCGGAGGAGACGACGATAATCGTCGATGAGGAAGAAGGTGAAGGTGGAGCTGGATGTCGACGAAGATAAGAAAGATTTCGACGGGAGAAAGAAAAATCGCCTGTAGTTTCGACGGCGGCGTTATGTTTGTGACAATTTTAGGTTAAAATAAGAGAGGTTATGTTTGTCATTTTACATTTAAAAAAATGCTATTTCTAAGATTTTGGATTAGGGATGCTAATTTAGTCACTAAATCTAGATTTAGTGCTAAATTAGTCATTTGCCCTAAACTTTAACTAATTACCACTTTATATAACATAAACTGAAATATGAAAGAAATATTTTATAATCATATATTATTATATTTTTAGTTTTATAAGTAATTAATCTTTTTAGTATGAATACATCATGTATATATTTATTTTTGATTAAAAATTAAGAATATATATATATATATATTTGCATGTGTTCTTGAGATATTATGTACATCTAATAATTAATTACATAGATAATTGATGAATATAAAATATATATATATATATATATATATTTAATTATTAATACATGTTAATGAAATTAACATATCTATATTTATACACTTAACTATAAATGTAATTATAAATTCATGTTCTTCATATATATATATATATATATATTTACACTTAATTATAAAACTAGATTTATATCCACAATACGGGGAAAAATATTCACAAATTATATAATATTATTTATTACTAAATATAAATGAAATATTTATATAATTTTGACTTTTATATAAAATTATTTTTAATAATAATTTTTGTATATGTAGTTGAGTAAAGAAAAATAATTATTTTTTACAAACTTAATAATATTTTTGTTAGTTTAATAAAATATATTAATTGTCTAACCAAATTAATAATAATGTCATATATCGTAATTATTTTAATGAGTTAAACTTATTTTTATATTTATTTGAAACTCAATGTGATTATGATACGTCATTATGATATTTATATTAATAACATATAAGATAAAATTATTTTTTTTAAACATTTCTCAAATAATATATTAAAAACGTCATTATAACATTTTTGTTAATAGCAGGTAAGATAAAGTTATTTTTTTAAATGTTTTTCAAATAATATATTAGAAATATGATATATGAATGATAATTGGATGACATACAATATTGGTAATACATTGCATGTGTAAAAAAAATCAACATGCAATGATCATGTTCGTTTGTTAGCCGCAGGTTACTGCAGCTATGGCTGCGGCAGATTGTTGTTGGTTTAGCTGTAGTAGTCAGACGTTATATCTTGCGTCGCAATTTTTTCAATCGCTCATTAAAACAATGGTGCGACTAAAAATTTGCGATCAACCGCAACCGCAACCACCGACGACAGACAAACGAATAACATTTGTCGTAGTCGCAACTGCAGGGTTGATCGCAAGTGCAGCTGCAGCCGCCTACGACGACCAAACGAACAACAATAATATTAATTAAACTGAGTGAGAAAAACTAAAAGTGTTGCGTTTTATTGTAATGCCATCCGATTAAACTTCTTCTTCTCTCTCCTTATTCTCGATTACTCGCAACTCTCCTTATTCTCGATTACTCGCAACTCTCCTCTGATTTTTTTTTTACAATAAATTCCATTAACCATGGAAATCGACTGTAATTGAGATAGTTGTTTAAAGATTAAGTATGGTTTTAGTATGGTAAGCGATTAATCAACTTCTTCTTTTCAAAGTAGATCTAAGGTTTATAGATTTGTAAAAAACATACAATTTAAAAAAACTAATTTCTCATAGATTTCAGTTTTGCATGTTAGTTTTATGCGATTTAGCAATCGATTTCCTATCTGTTTTAAAGTTTAAAATTATATTTTTTTGTAATATACATATAAAATTTGTGACAACAAATAAATGTTCAAATCTAAAAAATATTTCTTACTAAAAACGTAATAATAAAAAAGCACATAAACATAACCTGCTTTTACAAAACCATAACTGAGATTTTGGAAAGTTATATAGATTAGTGTATTAAAATATTTAAATTGCTATGCCATTCATATATGTTTAGATTAGTGTCGAGTAAACCACATTTTCTTAATTCATGGATAGTTAAAAATTGTGAAATTTAACTTAATTTTTTATTAAAGGATAATAGTATATAATTTTCGTATAAGCTTTCTAAATAATTTCCAAAGGATTGGCATTTAGCTAGAAAAAAGCATATACTTTTAGTTTCAAACAATATGAATTTTGTAATAATAATTCATCTAATAAAAATAAATTCTGATATTTAATTATACACATATATAAAAATTTACACAATTATAGTAACACGACATAAATTGATTACTGTATGACATATCTATAATAATATTTTGAAAATAAGTTAACTATTTCAATAAATATATAATGAATAATATAGTATTTTTATGCTATCATATATAGTGTAATAATTTTTATATTACAATTTGTAAAAATTTATTTGATTTAGGTGTACATTTTTAAGATTTCATAAATTTATATAAATTAACGTAATAACATGATCATTCAAATTTATTTTTATAAAAAATTTGTAAGAAGACTTAAATGTTGACTCATACATATTTAGTGTATTTAGTGTATCGTTTTATAATTGAGTTTTAAAAAATCATTAGCTAATCATTTATTCCCTCGGACAATGATTTTTGTAGTAAATGCATGACTTGAATGATCATGCATTGAAAATAGATACGATAATAAATGCAAAAGATGGTAAGAAATGCAATTATGCTTTGAAAATAGACATGGTAATAAATGCCAAAGATGGTAAAAAAATGCAATCATGCTTTGAAAATAGACATGCATAATTATGTCTTTAACGTTTTAGCATAATCAATTCCATTCGTGAAGCCGCCCCAGATTACACCCATTATAGAAAACAAATTTTATTACAAAATATTTTAAACTTTAGTGACAAAAAACATATATTCTTATTTTTATCTTAAATTTTGGCTTCTAAAATTAATCTTGAAACACCTCCTACATCTAAAACAATATATAAAATATAGAGTAATTACAACAGATGAGCCAAAACAATCACGTAATTTGCAATCTAACTAAACATTATTTTGGCCACTGTACAAATAATGTTAAACCGATATTACCCGTATTAACCTAAACTCCTAATCTTGATTCGTAAAATGAAACTGTCAAACGTATGCAGATTTGTGTCAGAATGATATTACATGCTTTAATGATAAGAGAAGATGAACCAAAAATTTTCGTCAAAATGTTTCGGAAATTTTATTTCTCCATTTTTTTTACTTCTTTTCTCTACCCAAAAAACCTCCTCCTTTGTTCTTGCAAGCGGCGATTTCTGGCTACTTGTGTGCCTAATTCCGTTATCAGCCATTTTTCCGGTAAAGCTCAAATTTCTCTGCAAGTATTACTGTTCACGTGAACAGTACGACTCACTAATAACTCGATATGTTCTCCGATTTCGCAATCTTTTCTCAACTGTTGCGATGATTCTTTAAATCTCGCATCTTGCTAAATATATAACCATATTTCTGCAGGATAAACCCCCCCCCCCTTTTCATCTCTTGCACTATTCATTTGAATAGTGTACACTCACACTCCTGAAGTTATGGACGATGTCGAAATAGTAGCAGTTACATCGTTTCATACTTTTTATATTACACATACCTAAGTTTTTTTGCATGCATTGATCTCTTTGTTATTGCGTGTACAAGATTCAATCTCTCCGCTGCCAGAGAGGATGTTTGTCGCCTGAGAATAACCATACGGCGAGCGTGTGAACTCATATCACAAGACGAAAAGAATTTCGTCTATTTTGAATGCTCTCGAAGAGGGTGAAGTTGAATTTTTCATGAATTCCATGTTTGGGAAAGTTATTGCTTCGAATGAGAAACAATCATATTCTGAAAGTTTTGGTCATTTCATGATCACTCGGCAACTTAAAACTAGAAAACCACATGAGTTATGGTTTCTGTTTGCGGATAAATCGATTAGATTCTCGCTAAGAGAGTTTGGTATCATAACCGGCCTTCCTTGTGGTAAATTTCCAAGTCCTACCAAGGGTAAGAAGAAGCATCCCATTAAAGAGAAGCCGTACTAGCCTACATTCTTCGGCAATCTGTAATCATGATCCGTTGATCTTTCGATAAAGATGCTGAAAAAGAGAACCTTAGCCGATAAAGAGGAAATGATCAAATTTGCTTGTTTTGCTTTCACAGCATCGGTGTTGGTTCCTACATCTCACAACCCCAAAATTGACAAAAACCATGTGGAACTGATTCGAGATTTAGATTCCTCTTTTACTTATCCGTGGGGAAGGACTGCATTTGATTTGGTTGTTTCTAGTGTGAAGAAAAGGGATGTTCTTGCTTTATCTCAGACATCAATTATTGTTCAAGGTTTTGTCCATTCTATTCAACTACTTATGGTTGAAGCAGTTCCACCAATACTGGATATTGAGCAAGTCAACGAGTCTTCGTCATCGTCTGATACCAAAGATGATAATGAGGAACAAGGTGACAAAACGCGTGATGATTCATCATCTTCCAAACAAGAAAATTGGTCTTAGCCCTGGACATGCGAGGTTGCTGGATGAGGAATGCCATGTAATTTTTCGACATCCTCTCTTATGTTTTCCTATACCATAATTCATGGACCACAAGTTTGTATACCCACATAATTCTAGTGGGAATTACATTTTGAGTATCGGGTATTAAACAAAAGTACTGTTAACAAATTGGTTAACATGGAATTTTCCATATTACAAGTTCTGATATATGTAGGTGTTATACTTTGAGATATGCGATGTTCATGCTAACTCATATGCTAACGATGTTAACATTCTTGTGTTAACCGATATTATTTTTCTTAACAGCTACAATATCGTTTATTATGTTAACCGATAATATCGAATCCTCATAATATTTTCCAATATTTCTTAAACTTCTCTAATATTTTTGTTGTTTTCACTTACAAAGATTTTTTTTATGATGAATCCCCAATATTTTTTTTGGTATAGATGTTATTACATGCTAATCAGATTCTTAATATATGTTGTTGTTTGTAGGTTGAAGTGTTTAGCATTATATCTGAAGATGAGGGTATGACAATAAAAAAGGATGATTTGGTGTGGTCCGATGATGAGAACAATGAGAAGGTCAACAACATGGTGAAGTTGATATCGAATAATTTTCAATTTGAGAAATATATGTTCTCTGGAGGGACAACGGAGGATGAGCTGAATAAGTTGCGGAGTGAAGAAATGGAGAAGAAGGAGATGGAAGAGAAAGACAAGAAGGATAAGCGGAAGGAGAGAGTTAATTTATCTTAACCTGCTCATCCACATTCTTCTACTAAGGCGCCATCTCGTACTTCGAACGATCCGCGTATTGCTGCTGATTTCGTAACTTCAAAATTGCGTGACCATTTTACCGCTATTGATACGAAGCTCAACAAATTTGTCGCCAATTTTAAGAAGTTAGACGCGTCAATTACGAAACTTCAGGAATCTGTTGAGATGTTTATTGATCAAAAGATTACCGAGAAGTAGGACGCAGTTCTTAGTTTTATTCGTCAGGTTATTGGCAAATCTTCATCAGTAAATACTCATACAACCCATCAACTATTCACTGCTAACGTTAATAATATCCCAGGAACGTCAAATGTTCCCTGTCCGGGAGAGGGAATGTCTGCTAAGGATCCCTTTATTGTTATAACGGGGGTGGAGTCTGATGCATCGGATGCAATTAATGGAGTCCTTGGTTCCCTCAATCAAGATGGATTGAACGAGGTTAGTCTTAAAATTTTTTTAACCCTTTACTCACGAATACAGTTCGACTATTGCTATCAGTTACACTACTCTATGCATAATTATAATGCACTACCTCATTTCTTATCCGAGTTTGATTACTTCCATTTCTAATAGTTCTAGATATTTTAATCATTACCAATGTATATTTTTAACATTGTTTGTACTTCGAGTTATAGGTCAATGATGACAATGTTGAAGAACTGAACAATGTTGATGATGTCCATGTCGTGAATGTCGGCAACTCTAACTAATAATTTACCTACAGAGGAAATTCCTGAACTTCGAGATGAAAATGTGTTGGTATGTTCTACAAATGTTGTTCTTTTTTCATTATTAAGATGTAAATTATTGTTAACTAATAATGTGTAACAGTATTCTGAGTCCACTCATATCGATGATGCGGCTTTTCGATCTACCATGTCGTCGTTCTCTCTTAGACTTTCGCAGGAAGAGGTAAACAAAGCCGATGGTACTGATACCTTAGAGGATAATCCACAGGCATCTGATGGCGATGATGTCGGGGATAACGAAGAAAAGAAGGAAGATGAAAACAAAGAAGATACCACAAATGATGAGGAACAGGAGCTTCGCAAAAGCAAAAGGCAGAGGACAACCCCGAATGTTCTCAAGAATTTTGAATGTGACAAACGGTTGATTGCAGTGCCACAAGATCCACAACCAATCCGATATGATCCTGACCTCGACTATGCAACAAAATTTGTCAAACTTCATACTTTACTCAAGAAGAAACTGTAAGTTTATCAGAAATTTTATAAAATAACTAACAATCTATTCAATTGCGGATACCATTTTTAATTCTTGATTTATGAATGTTCCTGTTAAAGTAAGGTATTGTGCAGAATTTGAAATGATAACTGGTTACATTTTTGTGTAGTTCGATTTATCTGCCCAAAGGCATCACAGTTACAAACAAAGATGTTGTCGACATAGCTGAGAGAATGAAACTAATGTCTCCTAAAGTAAGTATTATCACAATGCGTGATTGAAAAAGTTTGTTACCCTATGTGTCATCTAACCTGTTTTTTTGCAATTTGTACAGATGTTTGATGCTTTAATGCATTTGTCACAACTTATGTACAACAGAGAGCAAAGTCCAGGGCAGACTGTGTTATTCCTACACCAACTTTGTGTCGCTGCTCATGAAACACCATTCCAAGTTTGCCCATCTTACAACCAAAGATATGGCACATTTTATGTTTGGTGATGACATTTTCGTATATTTCAGATTGGAGAGCAATCCAAATACTCCCCCAAGGCTGTATTTCCCCTTCAACCTTGATAAAAAACATTGGGTCAGTGTTTGTGTTGACTCGCCTGTCAACACGGTGTATGTTCTTGACTGCAATATCTCTTTCCGTTCGGATAGTTTGGTTAAGAAAGATATTAGCATGATAGCTCAGATGATTCCTTACCTATTGAAGAGGACTGCTTTCACAAATATGTTGTCACATACTAAGACATATGCTATCGTGAGACCTAGAGGCATTCCTCAGAATGGTATATATGTGGACTCAGCAGTCACGTCATTATTGTTGATGCATGCTCATTCCATTAGTGGATTTTAAGCATGTAAAAACATCAAACCTGATTCCATATCATCTGAATCTCAAAAAGTTGTTGTTATGTTCTTCGAGGAGTTTGTCGACATCATTGAAATTTCATAACTTTAACTTGTTGTATCTCTGATTTCACATTTCTGGACTCTTTTTACTGTTTCTTCCACATTGCGTGTAAAACTATTTGGATCTTAGTTTCATTTTGTATGTTTGCTACTTATGTATGTATCCGGGTATGGTATGTTGTAGTTGTTACAAGTAGTATTATTATGTACAAGTTGTTATTTACGAAAGCTTTTTTTCATGTTTCCAAAACTTATCAACAATTTCTAAGTAGTATGGTACAAGAGTTGTTACATGTACCACTTGTTTCATCTAATTGATGTTGAAATGAAATTTGTGTTAATCAAAGATGTTTAGAGTTTTTATTTTCGTTATGGAAGTGCATTCATTATTTATTTGTCCAGGGCATTACAAAAGATACTACGGCTAACAAGTTGTGTTTTACGTTAATATAAAACAAGGGGAAAATAACGCATTAACAACCGTCCCAAAATATTTATAACTTATGCCCATTTGCTCTTCCAATCCCTTAGTCATTTCATATAGGCATTTTACATGTGGCTCGGTTATGACCGAAGCCACCGCACCTTCCACATATCGTTAGTCATCTTCTAACTCCTCCTTGAAATTACAAAGTAAAATATCATATAACTAGTGTGATATATAGGTGATTCCATATGTTCATGTTATATGGATTGATATATGTTAAGATTGAATTTATCAGATAATACTTACTCGAAATTCCCCTCTTGAGAATATTCTTTGTTTGCGTAGTCGTCCATGGGGGCACCTTGATATCCATCAGAGGGTCATTCACCCCCGGTGTGTTAATCAACTCAGGCACTGGATACACACTACTGTTATATGCCATTTTCCAAAAATCTGATGTTAACTTGATACACACAAGTGTATCAACCTTTATCTTCGCATGCACAGCAGCAACAACAGCATGAGAGCAAGGAATCTTTAGAATCTGGAACTCACAACAAGAATATTTTTTTTTCCAAAAGATCTACGTGGTACGAACCACCGAGTTTCGTACGCATCTCAAATTTATTTTTATTGATTCGATGTATCTCGAATCCCGTTGATACCTCAAAATGTTTTCCAATTATTTCTTCAACTTTTGGGGTAACTAGACTGGTAATGGATGATGATCTTTCTTGCCTCTTACTGAACCAGCATGTAAGTGTTGACCTTATATACTCAACTAGAGATATTATCGGGAAACCACATGCTTCACTCAGAACTGCATTCAAGGATTCTACGATGTTGCTTGTCATTATGTTGTATCGCAGGCCATTAAAGTGAGACCTTGTCCAGTGCTCTAGTCAAATATCTATTAGGTATCCAACACATGTAATGTCGGTTTTCTTAATCTCATTGAAGTGGGAGTAAAACTTTGGCAAACTATAAGCTCGTGCTGCCTTGGATACAAGGTATCCTAGGTGTTTCTTGTTAAATATTGTTTGTATGTTGTGTTGTAGATACAAGACACAAGCGCAATGCTTTGTTTTATGATATACATGTAAAATTGTCAATAATTCAGCAAGGCATTGCAAACTACAAATCCCCGCAATAATTTTAAAAATTTCTGCACATATATATATGTCAAGTACATTGCTTGCAAATGCTCATATATTCCCGATATTCGGTTGTATTACATGATACCTGAGTTTATACCAGATAATTGACATATGTTCCTGATATCAAAATTAATTACGGATATAAATGTGGTACATATGTTCAAGAAAACAAATGGAAAACTTACAAAATTGCACAAATGGAAAACTTACAAAAGTGTATAACCGAAAAGGTCTTCTACCTAAAATGTCTTTGACTCAAAAATGTAAACAATCTAAATCCTACCCTGCAAAACAGAAAGAAGTAAGTATATAATTTGAAAATTTACCTTTCTTACCTTTCTGCCAAGAAATGGAAGGTGGCCGACCTTGTGGCATGCACGCGCCTTGCTCCTAGTCTTCGACTTGGAGTAGGGTTAGGAATCTTTGGGCCCTGACCTCTCTTACCACTAAAGCCCAAGTCTCTGAAGTCCCTTGCATTGTTGAGAAGCCTTTGGACTCTTCTTTGCACTCTTGACCCAATGTCCTTTGTCGATCATCCTCTAGGAGCTTGTCGACCCACAAACTGAACTTGTGGAAGAGCGCCCTTGATCTGCTCCTTGTCATTGCTCCTAGTGGCACCACTGGTGTAAAAACTTCATCTAGATGCATGTCTTGAAGCTGGTAGCTTATCTGGTTCGAGTCTCTTTGTGTAGATGATGAAATGCTGGTGCAATCGGCTGGATCGGTTGTACTGGCTGGGCTGTGCGAGGTGCTGTCCGTATGGTCATTGGAGCCGGCCAAGTTGATCCCAGAGCCGGCGGCATCACCAATTGGGCCGGCGGTGTCATCCACGTCGCCGCTAGTTGGGCTGGAGATTTGGGCCTCTCCGCTGGAAAGATTAATTGGTCTGGCCCGGCTGGTCGTAGGCCCGGTGGTACCGCTTGGGCCGGTAGGCACGCCAAATGGCCCGGCTATCTCAAGCAAGCACTCTGGTCGGCCAGATTGATCTCCTGTCCGGCGGCCTTACGATCTGATGCCCTCATCATCCCCTCCCCATTCATTAGGTTTTGGCCTCAAAACTGGTTCATCTGCAAGGAAAGAAGCTAATTTAGTTACGTTGAATGTGTTAGACACATTGAACTCACCTGGAAGCTCGATCCGGTAGGCGTTGTTGTTGATCGTCTCCAGTACTCTGAATGGTCTATCTGCTCTTGGGGCCAGCTTGGAACTCTTTAGGTTGGGGAACCTCTCATGTCGTAGGTGTAGCCACACCCAATCGTCTGGTTGAAAAATCACCTCTCTTCTCCCTTTGTTGGCGTGGGTCACGTACTGCCCGGTCCTCTTCTCCAAAATTTCTGCTACCTTCTGGTGTATCCGCTTGATGAACTCCGCTTTGGATGCTCCGTTGAGGTTAGTCATCTCTGCTGGTGGCAGTGGCGTTTGCTCCAGGGGTGTTAGGGGGTTGAAGCCGTAGACTACTTCAAAAGGGGTCTTCTTGGTTACAGAGTGCACGGCTCGGTTGTATGCGAACTCTATGAATGGTAGGCACTCCACCCAAGTCTTGAGGTTCTACCCTAGTGTAGTCATGAGAAGAGTCGACAATGTCCGGTTGACTACTTCAGTTTGGCCATCGGTTTGAGGATGACAGGTGGTAGAGAAGAGCAGCTTCGTGCCTAGCTTCCTCCAGAGGGTCCTTCAGAAGTGGCTGAGGAACTTGGTGTCCCTGTCTGACACGATGGTCTTTGGCACTCCGTGAAGCCGTACTATCTCCCTAAAGAACAGCTCGGCTGTTTGCGTGGCATCATTGACATGGCATATGAGATGAAATGTGCCATCTTGGAGAATCTGTCAACCACTACAAAGATAGCATCTTTGTGGTTGATTTTGGGCAGACCTAGAACGAAGTCCATTGAGATGTCCACCCATGTATGAGTAGGTATGGGCAGAGGGAGATACAACCCATGAGGGTGGATTCGGGACTTCGCCTTTTTGCAAGTGATGCACCTTGCACAATGGACTTCTACTGACCTCTTGATGTGTGGCCAGTAGAAGTGCTCCTTGACCACTGCTAGTGTCTTGTTGACACCAAAGTGGCCCATGAGTCCTCCTCCATGAGCTTCTCGGATGATAAGCTCCCGTAACAATCCTTGTGGTATGCACAACCTTCTCTCTCGGAACAAGAATCCCTCGTGGATGTAAAACTTGCCATGACTCCCTGTGCCACACTCCTTGTAGCTCTCAGCAAAGTCAGGATCATCCTTATATAGGTCCTTGATATGCTCGAATCCTAAGACCTTTGCCTCCATGGTGGATATCAAAGCAAACCTCCTTGATAGTGCATCGGGTACCATATTGTCCTTGCCCTTCTTGTACTTGATGACGTACGGGAAGGTCTCTATGAACTCCATCCACCTGGCATGTCTCCTCTTGAGATTGGTTTGCCCTCTGAGGTGTTTGAGAGTCTTGTGATCAGTATGGATCACGAACTCCTTGGACAGCAAGTAATGCTGCCAAGTCTCCAATGCTCGGACTAGGGCATAGAGCTCCTTATCGTAGGTGGGGTAGTTGAGTGAGGCACCACCTAACTTCTCACTGAAGTATGCCACTGGCCTCCCTCCTTGGGTTAGCACTGCTCCTATGCCTATTCCAGAGGCATCACACTCCACATCAAACGTCTTGTTGAAGTCGGACAGGACTAGCGCTGGTGTATGCGTAAGGCTGTCTTTCAGGGCCTGGAATGCCTTCTCCTGAGCTTCTCCCCAGCTGAATCCCACGTTCTTCTTGACTACTGCCGTTAATGGTGAGGCAATACTGCTGAAGTTGGACACGAACCTTCTGTAGAAGCTGGCAAGACTGTGGAAACTCCTTACTTGGCTGATGTTGCTCAGTGTTGTCCATTCTTGTATGGCTCGAATTTTCTCTTCATCAACATGTAAGTCCTGTGAACTTACAACAAAACCTAATAAGACAAGTTTATGAGTACAAAAGATGCACTTCTTGAGATTGGCATAAAGCTCTTCTTGTCGAAGGGTTTTAAGTACCAACTTAAGATGTGTGAGGTGATCCCTTAAGCACTTACTGTAAATTAAAATGTCATCAAAGTAAACTACAACAAACTTACTGATGTACGCCCTAAGAACTTGGTTCATAAGGCGCATGAAGGTGCTTGGGGCATTAGTCAAGCCGAATGGCATGACTGTCCACTCGTAGAGCCCTTGCTTTGTCTTGAAAGTAGTCTTCCACTCATCACCTTCCTTCATCCTGACCTGGTGGTATCCACTCTTGAGGTCTATCTTGGAGAAGACCGTGGCTCCACTTAGCTCATCTAGCATGTCATCCAGCCGTGGTATCGGATGCCAGTACTTGACTATGACGTTGTTGTTTGCTCGGCAGTCCTGGCACATTCGCCAAGTCCCATCCTTCTTGGGCACTAGCAACACTGGTACGGCACATGGACCGAGGCTCTCTCAAACATAGCCTCTCTCCAGGAGCTCCTTAACTTGCTTTTCAAGCTCCTTAGACTCCTCTGGACTCATCCGGTAGGCTGGCCGGTTAGGCAGGACTGCTCCGGGCACGAGGTCGATCTAGTGCTCTATGCCGCGTAGGGGAGGCAAGCCTGCTGGTATCTCCTCTAGAAATACATCCTGGAACTTGTTGAGGAGAGCTGCTACTTTAGGAGGTAGCTCTACCTGTTCCTTTTCTACACTCAAAATCTCCTTAAAGACCACTAGCAACATTAAATCCTTCGAGGCTAAAGCTCTCCGGACATGATTTGGTTGAATAAGGAAATTGGATTTAATGAGTTTCTTTTCCTTACTCATTGGTTATTGTAGCTCATATACATGGGCAGGTGTGAGAGGAGTTAGGCTGGCCTTTCTCTTGTTGTGCACAAAGGTATAGAGATTGGTTCGACCATCATGTCTGGTCTCCTTGTCAAACTGTCATGCCCTTCCTAGCAGAAGGTGGCCAACTTGCATCGGCACCACGTCGCACACTACTTGGTCTTGGTATTTGTCCACAATGAATGGCACAGTTACTTGCTCATGGATCTTGAGCTCCACATTGTCATCGAGCCATCTCAGTCTATATGGCGAGGGTGCCTTGTCTTCTCTAGACCTAGCTTATCCACCATATATGCACTAGCAACGTTAGTGCAAGAACCACAATCTATGATGAGGTTACATACCTTGCCCTTGATGGTGCACCAGCTGTGGAAGATGTTCTCCCTTTGAATGGTCTCTGAGGGATCTACCATTGCACTGAGAATGCGTCTAGTGACCAGTACTTCCCCCACATCAGGGTACTCAATGTCACCGTATTCTCCTTCTGGTTCATAGTCCTCTTCATCTTGGGATTCATACTCTCCAGCTTCCGTAATCAGCATGACCCGATTGTTTAGGCACTCCTTGAGATGTGTCCGCAACCCCTACACTTGAAACAAGTGATGTCACGTGATCTTTGAGAGTTAGAGGACTTACTAGGCTCTCTCTGGTCACGGGTTGGCTCAGGAGGCTTGCTCTTAAACCGTGACTTGATCTCTATGCTCTTGCCTTTGTCTACGGGCTTGGGGCTATTGCTTGGTGCCCAAGGCATCTTAGGCTTGCTGCGGATGTCTTGGCTGTTATGCCTGATGTGCTGCTCAGCCTGGACAGATAGGTGGAACAAGTCTTTAAAGTCATTGTAGATTTGCCTTTCCACCTTGCGGTTGATTCTTTCTTGCAGTCCATCCAAGAATTGTGCCATCAATGCCTCTTCATCGTCATTGAGCTCTAGCCTGTTCCTTAGCCTCTCAAACTCTTCATAGTACTCCGCTACTGATCTGGTGTCCTGCTTAAGAGTACAAAAACATCGTTGCAAATGTCTATGGAAATAAGGTGGAACAAACCTTTGTCTCATGAGATCCTTCATGTCGACCCATGAGTCTACGGGCCTCAATCGTTTCCTCCTTTGGTCAGAAACCTCACGATCCCACCAGATGAGGGCATTGTCCGTGAGTTGTGCTACTGCCATGGAGACTCTCCTAGGGCCTGGTTGGTTGTAGTGATCGAAGATGTGATCCATCCTTCTCTCCCAATCTAGATAGGCTTCGGGGTCTACTTTTCCTACAAAACTATGAGGTGTTGAGTTTAACACCAGGATGAGTTACCCGGTTGTAGGCGTATTCATCTCCATCCTCATGATGTCTAGGAGAAATTCTTGGTCTCTGGTGATGACCATATGGCTCGAAGCCATCGCCTTCTGCTTCTGGTTGCCGTGGAGACCCTCTCGGTCTAGGGTGATAGCCGTGAGGTTGCGTGTCTTCATCTCTAACCGGTTGGGGCTCCTCTTGTTCGTGTCGTGTCCTAGGGTGTTCAGGTCCCTCTGCACGGTCTTGATTAGCCCTCACGTGCCGTATGGCCTGGAATCTCACCGAACTTTCCACGCGCTCCAACTTTTCGCCGATGGATGCGAGTTGTGTTTGGAGGGTGGTGAACATGGCCATCATGGCTTCAGCTGCATCCTGATTTCCTTCTGCCATTGTGCTACAAGAAAGAAACACAAGTTATTTTGCTCGTAAGTCGATTAGGAGGATTTTCTTTTTATAGGAGGATTTGAAAAATGCAAAAAGGAAAACTGGGAAAAAATGAAAAATTTGAAAAATGTAAAGTTTAGAAAAATAGAAACTACCTATTAACTAGTGCTAGCTGTTTTTTGGTCGATTTCTTTTGGTACTTTTCTATTTTTTTGTTTTGGCTTTTTAATTTAACTTAATGAGGAATGGAAATATGCTTTAAACAAAAAGAAAAGACGAAATTTGTAATGCAATAATGAATCTAACCCCTAGTGATGCACATAGAAGTTAGATGTACTTGGTTTGAGTTTTGATAATTTTTTTTTTGATTTTTCTTGAATGCGACTTAAACCAATGCAAGAACTAGAAACAAAACTAATTAAAGGATAAAAACAACCTGGTTTAGGAGCTTTAAGCTCTGATACCAAAATGATACAAGCATCGAATCAAAGCTATACGCGTGTGGGTTGTTTGAAGAAGATTAGGTGAGAAATTCAACCTTAGGCTTCTGGATGGGGGTTTTCTGTTTGGTAATGGATGGAAGGGTGAAGTGAACCACATGAGTGGTGATGAACCTCGTGAAAAATCATAAACTTAGAGCTAGGACGGTTGGTCTCGACTAGGTTCTAAGCGCACAAGTCTCTTGAGAGAAAAACATGAGAAAGAAAATTCGATCTTTATTAATTATCAAAAAGGTTGTCGAACTACAATGCTGGAAGGAGCCTTATTAATATGCTCAACAGCTTGACCTTCTAGGGTCGACTCAAGAAAAGAAATGGAAAACTTACAAAAGTGCACAAATGAAAAACTTACAAAAGTGCATAACCGAAAAGGACTTCTACCTAAAATGTCTTTGACTCAAAAATGTAAACAATCTAAATCCTACCCAGCAAAACAGAAAGAGGCAAGTATATAATTTGAAAACTTACCTTTCTTACCTTTTGGCCAAAAAATGGAAGGTGGCCGACCTTGTGGCATGCACGCGCTTTGCTCCTAGTCTTCGACTTGGAGTAGGGTTAGGAATCTTTGGGCCCTGACCTCTATTGCCACTAAAGCTCAAGTCTCTGAAGTCCCTTACATTATTGAGAATCCTTTGGATTCTTCTTTGCACTCTTGGCCCAATGTCATTTGTCGATCATCCTCTAGGAGCTTGTCGACCCACAAGCTGAACTTGTGGAAGAACGCCCTTGATCTGCTCCTTGTCATTGCTGCACTAGCGTAGAAACTACATCTAGATGCATGTCTTGAAGCTGGTAGCTTATCTGGTCCGAGTCTCTTTGTGTAGATGATGAAATGGTGGTGCAATCGGCTGTACCGGCTAGGCTGTGCGAGGTGTTGTCCGTATGGTCATCGGAGCTGGCCAAGTTTATCCCGGAGCCGGCGGTGTCACCAATTGGGCCGGCAGTGTCATCCACATCTCCGCCACTTGGGCTGGAGGTTTGGGCCTCTCTGCCGGAAAGATTGATCGGTCTGGCTTGGCTGGTCGTAGGCCCACTGGTACCGCTTGGGCCGGCAGGCACGCCAAATGGCCCGGTTGTCTCGGGCAAGTACTCTAGTCAGCCAGATTGATCTCCTAGCCGGCCATACGATCTGTTGCCCTCATCAGGCGTGGTCCTGCACTACGACCATTAAACCTTGTCTCAACATTCCCCCAATCACTAATGATGCTGCTAAACGTTGGTATCCACCTCTTTCATCCACTGTACACATGTGATCAAGTTTAGCTTTTCTAACCTGGAACCAACCACAACTAGCTACCTTTGCGGCATAGACATGCCATGGACATCCTCGTCCATTACATTTGAGTGTTATCCTCAGTGGGTTAGATCGTGTGGTACGGTAATGGAGTTTCTGGTTGATTGCATATAAATTCATATGCATTTTGAATGCGTCTTGATCGTGGAATATCATTCCAACATAAACATCACCCACAGTGTTCTGAAAACAATCACCTGTATGGATAACAAATTCAGAACACGTTAATCGAGGTTGTTATAGTAAACAATTTACTAATTAACGGTCTGCACATTTCTGAAACAATTTTTTTCCTGTTAACGTTTAATATACACGACTAACTTACCATATACAGAAAACTATGTGCAATAGCAGACTAACCCTAATAGTATCCGTTATAGATGATATTACGTAACATTATATAATTGTTTTCAACATTATTTAATAAAAAAATTCATTTTCTGATACACACCTTCAGAAGGGGAATCATCCACCGGTTCGATGTCTTCTACCAAGAAATTGTTCTGCCCACTTGATTGTCCTATTTCCAAATTGAAATACTCTTGAAAAACTTTCCCTTTCCGTTTATCGATTGTAGTTGTTGGAATTATTGTTTGGGGTTCTATGTTCGAACTGTTTCCAACACCACTAACTTCAGCTACAACAAAAACATGTATTCAATTCAATGAAACGCATATAATCAAGCTCATGATTTCATATCCAATATGTACAAGATAATATAATGAGTTATAGAGGGGATGCAAATTTTGAGAGATCTGACCTTCATCGTCATTGTTAGGAACTACGATATCCATACTTTCTGATGTATTACTATCATCTTCATCCAAACGAATGATTTCATCATTACCAACTGCTGGGATATCATCCATGTTGCAGAATTCACTAGATAAGCTAGAGGATGATTGGTTATCTGCTACAGGATGTATGATATCATTTCCGGTTACTTTTCCACTTAAAAGATTATGGATTTTGGCTATCACAACCATCTGCTCCGGTGTATATAATTCTTCCAAAACCTTTTGGCTTGCATGTATAACTCCTCCTGCTATTAAATCTAAACACAGAACAATCGTTACGTGAAATCGCATGGGTAACCGGTAATATATTGTATATCCAGTAAATAATTTGTTACCGCAGTGATCTATTGTTTGCTCGTCCAAAGATTTTTCCAACCGATGTAAAGCGGCTATATTCACGTTTGATTTTGCACCACCAAAAAATTTACCTCGTTTGAAGAACTTGTACCTCTCTACTTGATACAGTCCCACAGTCACACACAAAGTCACTTTTTCTGCCTGAAGTCTTTCCGACATAAAACTTTTCACATCCTCATCATTTGATATATCAACTGGAGGACCCTGGACATCACTACACACCAGCAACCACTCTAGAGTTTTATATGTTAAAACTACTGGTGTATGGTTGTCTACTTCATAACGTCGTCTGACCATAACCACCAGGGACGAGTAGGTTTCATTTTTTGGAGCTTTAAACCATAGTTTATGGCTCCTGTATCACTCCTAAAATACCAACCACCATCCTCACCTCTCTCCCAAACACTGCGTACGAGATTTACAAGCCGAACCATTCCTGCATCTTACATTATTATCGAAAAAATATATTTTCCCGTTACATGATAATATTAACGGTTAAAACTTTGACAGGAAGAGCATCAACACTACTGTGCAAATATAAAAAAAAAGAATCACTTGTAATATGCATAACAAACTTCAAAACAAAAACAAACTACCAAAAAAAGATCAGAAATTCAGAGTAGAGAATATTCAACTGGACATAAATGCTTTTAATGACAACATTTATGAAAACTAAAAACTATTCTAAACAACATTTAAAGCTTCATAGATTTTTCTCCAATATTTGATTAATATTTCATCAAACAACGTACCGATTTGCAATGTATTGTAGATCTTGATATTCTGCTTGCTGCCTATCCCAGATTTTCTTAATCGCTCTCACCTCTGTTAACAATGGCGTCTATTTTTCTGCACATAAAGGTTTATATACTTCGTTAAGTTCACTTATAACATATACATACAACTGCTATATATATATTTCCAAATCTAATTAAAATCCTCCATTAAATGCTTCTGTCAGCGATATCTTCTCAAATATCGCCTACGATGAACAATAAGCTATTCTGTCAGATTTAACATTGTAGATGTCAGCTGCTGTCAGCTTGAGGTGGCATCTACGAGGGTGTTTTTGGTAATTGACGTCGTGCGCGCTACAATACAAATAGTTTTTTTTGAAAGTTTTGATCATTTCCCTAATTTCTCATAAATTTTGGTCTATATAACTTATTAACTCTAAAATATAATAAATAATAAATAAATTTTATATTATAAAAAATTGATAAAATCATAGTTTTAGTGTAATAAATAAAATTATTCATATCATCAAGGAAGAATTGATAAAAATAGTTCAAAACTTGTCTGCAAATGCAAAATTAACTTCTATGAAAACTATATTACAAAAGTAACCCATAAGAATAGTAAAATTACAAAATCCTCTTTTTGACATAAAAATAATATAGAAAATGTCAAATACGTTATAGTCTCTGTAAAGTCTATGACCGTCTCGAGAAGTATGCTTTATATACAAAAACAATGCAGACTTCTTGGAAAATCTGTTTTGTTAATAAATTACCTAAATCAAATTAAAATAATGAAATATATAAATTTCAAAAAATGTTATTAATAAAATTTATATTCACATCATAATAAATAAAAGTTATACTGAATTCAAAAATAAGGGGATTAGATTTGATCTAATGGTATCACATGTTTGATAGTTTTTATTGTTATGTGTTATAGATTTAAATAGTTGAGGTTTGTGTAGAGAATTCATGTTAGAATCTGAAATATCATGTGATAAATTTGAAAGTTTATATTTACAATTTTAAGGGAAAATTATTTGAGGTATGTATTTATTTACATATCTTTACCATATTCATCTATTTTTTAATAAAATTTTCGCATATTTAGTAAAGATGATTATTTAGGGTTTAGGATTTCACATAATTCTCGAAAAGTCTGCCGTAAAAATATAAAGGAGACTTTTTAAAAAAGTCTGCACAGACTGGAAATTATACCCAAATAAATCGGTTTCATTCGATTTACAGTTTATGGTTGTGCAAAATTCTCAAAAAGTCTGCACAAACCGAAACTTAATCAACCGGTCAAAAAAGAATTCTCGGAAAATCTGCTTTGTAGACGAAATAAAAGCAAATTTCACCGGAAGTATGTTGTGTAAACAAAATACAAAGCAGAATGCATGAAAAATCTACACAAACCAAAATTTTACCAAACTCAAAATTTAATTTAAATGAACCGAAATTACAAAGCAGGCTTTTCGGATAGTCTGCTTTGTAACGAAAATACAAAGCAGACTTCCCGAGAAGACTACTTTGTAATTTCGGTTCTATTAAATTAAAATTTCACCAAATCAAAATTTTAGTTTAACCTAACAAAATTACAAAGCAGATTTCTCGGGAAATCTATTTTGTATTTGGTTTACAAAGCAGACTTATAGAGAATTTTGCTTTGTAAAAAAGATAAAGCTATATTTCTTGGGAAGTCTGTACAAACCAAAAATTTAAACAAATCGTAACTTAAATTTAACATAACCAAATTTACATTTTTTAACATAACAAAATTTTGCTTTTTGTATATAAAGAAGGTAATCCTAAAATACTAGCATAATTTCATCTAAAAAAGTGAAAGCTTCCATCCTCCAAAAAATGATTACAAAGTAAATCTTCTTTTCTTTGTTATTTTTCCCTCTTTTCTCTTCTTCTTTTCTTCTCATGTTCTTTTCTAAAAAAGTAAGTTTAATGTTTTAGTACTTTTTTAGTTTTTCGTAGTTTTGAAGATTTTTGTTTTTTAGATGTTTTGTTGTTTCCTAATCTTTTTCTCATATTCTTATCTTATTTCTCATCTTCTCTTGTTGTAGATATGTGGAAAAGAAAGTTAAAAGATTTATAAAAAGTAAATTTGTTGTTTTAGTGGTTTTGAGATTTTTAATGTTTACTAAAATTTTAGATAGTTTTTAAAGATTTTCAAACGTTGTTTTGAGATATATGGTGTTTTATAGCTTTTTTGTGGTTGTTTTGAGTTTTTCACAATTTTTAAGTTTTACATTGGTTTTTGAGTTTTACATTGATTTTTGAATCGATGTTTTTTTGGGTTGCAGACTTTATTACAAGTTGTAGATTTTATTTCAACTCTAGACTTCATTACAAGTTCTAGACTTTACTTCAACTACAGACTTCATTACAAGTTCTAGACTTGGTTTACAATCATCATTGTTTCTCATTTCTCTTGTTTTAGATCTAGAAAAATAATTTAAGGGATTTAAAAAGAGAGTAAAAAATTTGATGTTTTCAGTAGTTTTTTATTTTTTTGTGTTTTTACAAATTTTTGTTGTTTAAATATTTTGTTGTATTTTCTAATATTTTTTTCTCATTTTTTCTTATCTTCTTATTTTCTTTATCGTCTTCTGTTATTAGAGATTTGAAAAAGGAAGTCAAAAGATTTTAAAAAATAATTTTGGTATTATTAGTGTTTTGTTTAAGTTTTTTTTATGGTTTTTAAAGTTTGAGATGGTGGTTTTAAGATTTTCAATAGTTGTTTTGAAATTTATGGTGGTTTTACAACTTTTTGGTGGTTGTTTTTGAGTTTTTGTAATTTTAAATTTTACATTGGCTTTTGAATCAATGATTTTTTGAATTACAGACTTCATTAAAAGTTACAGATTTCAGTTGCATATTTTATTACAAGTTGCAGACTTTAACTACAAACTTCATTACAACTTGCAAACGAAGTTTGCAAATTTCATCTCATTTTTTCTTGTTGTAGATATGGAAAAGTAAGTCAAAATATTTTTTAAAAAAAAGTAAATTTGTTGTTTTTACTAGTTTTTTTAAAAACTTTTTATGGTTTTAGAGATTTTTGTTTGTTAAATGTTTTGTTGTTTCCTAATATTGTTTCTCATTTTTTTCTTATCTTATTATTTTTTTATCATCTTCTTTTTTTGTATATTTGAAAAAGAAAGTTAAAAAATCTAAAAAAGTAATTTTGTTGTTTAGTGATTTTTTAAAGATTTTCGATAGTTTTAAAGTTCTAGATAGTGGTTTTAAGTTTTTTAATGGTTGTTTTAAGATTAATAGTTGTCTTAAGATTTTTAATGATTGTTTTGAGATTTATGGTGGTTTTATAACTTTTGGTGGTTGTTTTTGAGTTTTTAGAAATTTTTGAGTTTTACATTAATCAAATTGATGGTTTTGCAAGCTCTAATGGGCAGACTTCAATACAAGTTGCAGAATTTAGTTGTAGACTTCAGCTGCAAACTTCGTTACAAATTGTAAACTTCACTTGCATAATTCATACTAATTACAAACTTCGTTTGTGTTTTTGTCACATTTACATTAGCTTGTGTAGACTTCATTGTTAATATCACAACCTCCCATCACTCTAGCTTATCAATAAATTTTCAATCAATTCTTGCAGACTTATAATCAACTTTTAGTTGTATGTCAATCATCTTTCAATGAGTTCTGGTTAAATCATGTACAACTTAAGTCAATTACTGCAGATTTTAATCAATTTTATGCAGACTTTACTCAACTTTCTGCAGACTTCAATTAACATTGTGCAGACTTCAATAAATTGCTTTGTATTTTTAGTAGTTTCTAAGAATTAAAAACAATACAAATATTATTGTATTTTCTATATTTTATTATATATATTTGATATTTTTTCTAATCAGTATTTTGTATATGTTATAAAATTACAAATGACAACCATTAAAGCAAAAATATTAATATTAAAGTTCATAAGTACTTTTATATACACTTAAGTTAAGAACTTAATGCATAGTTCTTAATGAACATAATACTCATATAACATAAATCAAATTAGACTTACACCATTCAATCAATTTAATCACTTGCAAACCAAAACATGGCGTACATGAGAGATTATTAAAGCCCTAAGGAAGCCTAAAATCACCTACCATGCACCAGCTACCATAGGATCAGGCGGATCCTTCTTCTCCAAAACTTATCATATATGGACCGAATGACACTTAATATATTCAGATTGCAACATCTCTATTCCTTGCAATTTGGACATGTATTGAAAACTTTCCAAAGCATCCATGATGTACCTACACACCTTACATTCGCCACTAAGTTTTCAATAGACAAGCATCTACATTTTTCTTGTTGGAAAAACTAGACATTAATGGCCAACGACTATATACTTTAAATGTACGATTTCTTTTTATCATTTTAGGTTAGGACCGTTGCTATGAGCACTATATAAGCTCAGCATGACCTCATTGTAAAGGTAAACCACCATTGAAATAAAAAGTCGAATACAAAGTATTTTCTTCAAAGCCTTGTATGTGAATCTTGTTCTTGTTCTTTAAAAACTAAGTGTGTGATTCACTTTCTCTCTATTGAAACCACGACCAAGTTAGTTTGATAGATTTAAATTCCCTTTGTTCACTTTTGATTGTGTGATTTGATTAAAATTTCCTCTTTTTGGTTCCCTTGCCCGGTTAAGCCAAGAGAGATTTTTGGCGTTACGAGTCCTAACCGTACTGCGTGTGAGATTGATACTCAATGTTACATCATTTGGTATTAGAGATAAAAGATCCTATCTCATGTTATGTGAATTCAACCTTTAGCATTTATCTTTAATGCTTTTGTTTTGAGTTTTTTATTTACATCTTATCAAAAAAAAACAAATAAAAAACTTTGTTCTTAATTTTTCATTTGCATTATTTCTTGTATTTCTTTTTTTTTCTTGTCGTTTCTTCTAATATAAATCTAAAAACAAAACAAAAAATTGCATTTCATATTTTTTATTTTATTTTTTTCAGTCAAGAGAAAAAAACCAAAAATATAAACATCATTTCCGAATTTAGTTGGTAGTTAAGTTTAAAAAAATATTTATATAATATTCTTATTATTTTTTTCCTAATTATAATTCAACTAGAAAAACCAAAGATAAATATTACCTTTTGTTTGTCTTTATAGCTAGTTTCCGGAAGAAATATCACAAATCCGTAAGAAATATTCATTTTAATCAATTTCCTATTAGCATTGCTATTTTAGTTATTGTTATATCTCCATTAATTGAAGTTTCCATATTGTTGGTTTGGACTTGATACTTTTTCTTTTTGCCGTGCAAGATACAAAATTTAGTGATGAAGTACTATGATGAAGAAAAAGAAACCATAAGCATACCATAAACCGATTATAGTTAAAACAATGATTATGATCAATGTCTACACACTAACGAGTGTGACTATGGAAAAGATTCATGGCATAAAGATTATATGGAGACTGATTTTGAAGAAGAATCGGAAGGAAAAAAACTTGAACTAGAACCACCGGACTATGATCAAGACAACATGAACCATGAAAGTTGGTCAGAAAAAGAAAGTTACAAAGGAGGTGATGGAAAAGAAAACCATGAAAGAGAATTGTGGCATGAACATACTAACTCCCCAAGTAGTCTAGAAGAAGTAGACCACAAGGAACAAGGGATAATCTATGGTGATGAATCGGAATATGAAGAATAATGGCCCGAGTACCACCTAGCCGAACCATGAGAGCAACAATCGGATGGTGAAGAAAATCATGAACCGGAATACATCTCATTTTCAGGCCATGAACAAGGACCAGACACCTATCTAAAGTGGGAACAAGGCATGAAATATTGGTTTCAAATAATCAAATTCAAGAGGAAGAAAAGACAGCCTATGCCGAATACACCCTAACCGAAGGGGCCTTTAGGATTTGGGAGCAAGGCGTCTACATACGGTTAGAATATGATGAACCAGAGGCAACATGAGACGAAATGAAGTAACTGATGTATGATGAGTTTGTGAGGGACATAGCAGCTAGCCGACAATACTATGTGAAGATCCATGCAAACTCCGTACCAAGAAGATGGCTTTTAACATCATTGTCAAACACAAAAGTTAGGCAAACAAGAGTCTATATTGTACAAAAGAAAATAAAGTGTTGTCAAACACTTTAGAAGGAAACACAGGAGCTAAACCAATAGTTCAGCCCAAAGATGGCCAACAACATCCAAAGTCTCAAGCCGTACCACACAAGAAACCATAAAAGCTATTGTCTGAACTACACGACAAAGAACAACCAGGTAAGTTGATAACCATGGTTTTTGCATTGTTTCACCATGCATTTCACCACATTTTCGTGTCTTCATTAACATTTTAAGTATTCTACCAGCCCATTTATATTCATTGGCATTTGGCGTTGTATTTTATAGGTCAGTGCATGCATTTCTGCATATTGCATACCTTCTTGATGTTTTCAGGTACAGTGAGACGTTAGACAGGATCAAGCATGAAAATATGGCCAAGCAGTCTCCTAGAGGGCACGGGATCGGTCATCCAGCTGATCTCAAACGACCAGGATCTCAATCGATCAGGATCTCATCCGATCAGGATCGCAACCAACCGGATGTCCGATTGCGCACCATCCGACCACACTTGATGATGAGGACATCAGGTCGTATGTCCAGCCAGGAGACCAGACTGGCCGACCAGGAAGCTTGCCCGAGACAGCCGGGCCATTTGGCACGTCTGCCGGCCCAAGCGGTACCGTCGGACCCTCGACCAATAGGACCAGACCGATCAGCATTGCCGGCGGAGAGGCCCAAGCTTCCGGCACAATTGGTGGCGATGTGGATGACACCGCCGGTCCCCCTGGTGACGCCGCCGACTCCGGAATCAACTTGGCCGGTCCTGAAGGCATTCGGCCAGTACTTCGCACAGTCCAGCCGGTACAGCCGATCCAGCCGAGTGCACGAGCATTTCAACTTCTACACAAGGAAACTAAGACATTTTTCATTTTCTCATACTTCTCTTTGAGTTTCCAGATTCAATTCTTCACATTTCTCCTCTCTAATCTCAATATTCTTTCATGGTATCAGAGCATAAGATCATTCTCTCATCTTTTCTACTCAAATCTCTCAGTTTCTAATCTAAAATTCTGTCAAAAATCTCTCAGCCTTTAAACTAAAAACTCACAGGTTTATTCAACCATAAAAGCTGCTTCCTTTGAGCTCTTAAAAGCCTAACAATGGAGGATACAGTTCAAATCAGTTCCAGCCTGAAACCTATGGTGATACCAGTAGTTCTCAAAGGTTTGAACTACACATTATGGTCAAGAACCATCAAGACAGCCATTTGTGGCAAAGGACTTTGAAATCACATCTTGGAGGATAATACTCCATCTATAGATGATCCAAAGGAGAAGAAGGATGAGGCAACAAGAAAAGAAGAAGCTAGGTGGTTCCAAGAAGATCAATCAGTCCTTGGATTCCTCCAAAGTTCATTGGACCCATCCATTCTTTAAGCTTATTCACATTGTGAAACCTCCAAGTCTCTTTGGGAGACTCTCAAGAGGGTGTATGGGGATTTTTCAAACCTCAGCCGTGTGTATGAGGTTAAAAAGACTCTCAATGATCTACACCAAGAGGATATGGAGTTCACAAAATTCCTAGGCAAGTTCCAGTCAACATGGTCCGAGCTTGACATGTTGAGACCAAGTTCTATGGATCCAAAGGTGCTTAATGAAAGGAAGGAACAAGACAAGATATTTGGGCTCATTCTCAACCTCAATCCAGCCTTTAAGGATGTGATTAAGTCCATCCTGAGAGAGCCAAAACTCCCTGATTTCGAAGAGGTGTGCTCACAGATTCAGAAGGAGCAAGACAACATTAGTTTGTTTGGTGGTAAAGGAGAACTAGTCATGGCCAACAAAAGCGTGTTTAAGCAAGAGGATAGGAAGAGTGTGATGTGTGAGCATTGTAAGAGGAATGGCCACATCAAGGACAAGTGCTGGATACTTCATCCTCATCTCAAGCCAAACTGCTTCAAGGATTCAAAGGCTAACATCTCTCAAAAGGTTGTGACTGAACTGGCAAGTTCATCCAACCAAGGAGGGGAGCTAGCTAAGAATTTATCCATGGAGTATGTTAAGAAGAGTGACTTGGAGGATCTCATCAAGGCCTATGCCTCAAAACTCTCCGGCATCACACTCTACTCCCATAAATTGCTTGATAAACCAGATCATAAGTTGGTAGTGGATTCGAGTGCTTCTCACCATATGATTAGCAATGCTAGGTTGTTAAAGAACATTGAACTATGTCTAGGACAAGTAACTATAGCTGATGGTAAGGGTATTCCAATTGAAGGAACCGAAAAATTAAGACTATTTCATAAAGAAAGTAATGCTTTCTTTGTACCTAAGTTTAAGTCAAATCTAGTTTCGGTTAAAAGGGCTACTAAAGACCTGAATTGCAATGTTACTTTTGGGCCTAACAATGTTTACTTTCAAGATATTAAGAGTGGTAAGATACTTGGAAGTGGTGGGACTCAAGATGAGCTCTATGTTCTTGAGGACACTCCTCCAAGCAATTCGGATTCCTTAGCTTTCAAATCCTGTGTTTTTGCTAATAAAGATGTCTTATGGCATGCTAGATTAGGACATCCTCATGCTCGTGCTTTAAGCTTAATAATGCCTAATGTTGCTTATGATCACTCAGTTTGTGAGGCTTGTATCCTTAGCAAACATTGTCGTGTTGTTTTCTCTAAATCGTCTACAATTTATGAGCATTGCTTTGATTTAGTACATTCCGATATTTGGACTTCACCTTGCATGTCTAGAGATAGGAATAAATACTTTGTGACCTTTATAGATGAGAAATTGAAATATACATGGGTTACATTACTTCCATCAAAAGATAGGGTTTATGAGGTATTTATAAACTTTCATAATTATGTTACTAATCAATTCAATGCCAAGATCAAAGTGTTAAGATCAGATAATGGAGGGGAATACACAAGTCAAAGATTCAAAGCTCACTTAAACAAACATGGAATACTACATCAAACTAGCTGCCCACACACACCACAACAAAATGGAGTTGCTGAAAGGAAGAACCGACACTTAATGGAAGTAGCAAGATCCATGATGTTTCATACCAATGTTCCTAAAAGTTTTTGGGGAGATGCAGTCTTGGTTGCTTGCTACCTCATCAATCGGATTCCAACCAAAGTCTTGCAAGAGATATCCCCATTTGAGGTACTCAATAAAACTAAACCCTCCATTGATCATTTACGTGTATTTGGGGGTGTGCTTTGTGTATGTTCCAGGTGATCTAAGAAACAAGTTGGAGGCAAAGAGCATCAAGTGTATGTTCCTTGGATATTCGACAACACAAAAAGGTTATAAGTGTTATGATCCGAGCAACAACAGGACATATGTGTCTAGAGATGTCAAGTTCATAGAAGAACGAAGCTATTCTGATCAGAAAATTGGGAAGGATTGAAGGAACTCTCAAGGTCACCTTCTGATTTGGCTACAAGTTTGAGGTTTCTCTTGAATCATTTGGGAAATGATGTGCCAAAGGATTCAAGACAAGAAGAAACAAGAACCCCAAGTAGTTCACAAGATACCCAAGAGAATGAACAAGGAGCGGTAACTCAAGAACCAACTCCAATTCAAGAAGAAGCTATGGCCCAAAACCAAGAACAAGACGACTTGGAAGTGGGTATAGAGGAACCTATTCACCAAATGGAAGAGGAAACGGTTGTAGAGGAGGCTGAACCACCTGTTCAGCAACTAAGGAGGAGTACTAGACTTAGGAAAGACCCATCCAATTGGGTAAACACTAGGGTCTTCTACAACAACCAGGCTGTGGCTCATCCCATACAAGCTGTTTGTTCCCTTGACCTCTTGCCATCTAGACATCAAGCATTCCTTGGAAAGATTGAACAAAGTCAGATTCCAAGGACTTATGAAGAAGCTAAGAGCAAGAAAGAATGGTTAGATGCAGTAAGAGATGAGAAGGGAGCTATGGAAAGGAATTATACATGGGATATACAAGAACTTCCCAAAGACAAGAAGGCTGTAAGTTCCAAGTGGGTGTTCACCATCAAGTACAAGAGCAATGGGGACATAGAAAGGTACAAGGCACGTCTATTTGCAAGAGGTTTTACTCAGACATATGGAGAGGACTATACTGATACATTTGCACCGGTGGCTAAGCTACCCACCGTAAGGGTTGTTCTTTCACTAGCTACGAATCTGACTTGGGACTTATGGCAAATGGATGTCAAGAATGCATTCCTACAAGGAGAACTTGAAGAGGAAGTGTATATGACTCCACCACCAGGCCTTGAAGATCTTTGCAAAGAGGGACAGGTTCTAAGACTCAGGAAGGCAATATATGGGTTGAAGCAGTCACCAAGGGCCTGGTATCACAAATTAAGCTCCACACTTACTGACAATGGGTTCAGAAAGTCCCATTCAGATCATACTTTGTTCACTCGTCAAAACCCCAAAGGAATCGTGGCGGTCTTGATTTATGTGGATGACCTTATCATCACATGAGATGATAAGGAAGGAATTCAGTCCACAAAGGCGTTCTTAAACAGATCATTTGACATCAAGGATCTTGGAGAGTTGAAGTACTTCTTGGATATTGAAGTGTGTCGGTCTCAGGAAGGGCTCTTTCTATCCCAAAGAAAGTATGCTCTTGATTTGTTGACAGAAACGGGAAAGCTTGGGGCTAAACCGGCCAAAACTCCTCTTGAAGATGGCTACAAGGTCAACGGAAAGGGGGAGAAAGCTGATGAGTTATTTAAGGATGTTTCTCAGTACAGAAGACTAGTTGGGAAGCTGATCTACCTCACCCTCACACGACCAGACTTGTGTTTTGCTGTGAATCAAGTGAGTCAACATATGCAAAAACCTACTGTATATCATTGGAGCATGGTAGAAAAGATCCTTAGATACATCAAAGGATCTCCTGGTCAAGGCATATGGATGGGCAAGAATGGGAACACTGAGATTGTCGGGTATTGTGATACGGATTGGGCTGGTGATAGGGTGGATAGGAAATCAACCACTGGGTATTGCACCTTCATTGGTGGGAACTTAGTCACTTGAAAGACTAAGAAGCAGAAGGTGGTAACATGTTCTAGTGCTGAAGCAGAATATAGGGCTATGAGAAAGCTGACAAGTGAAGTAACTTGGATCAAAGCGCTCTTGAAAAACTTCGGTATTGAACAACCAGGGCCAATCACCTTCCATTGTGATAATCAGGCAGCCATTCACATAGCTTCAAACTCAGTGTTTCACGAGAGGACCAAGCACATAGAGATCGATTGCCATAAGGTTAGGGAGAAAGTTCAAGATGGAACCATTCTGCCATGTTATACAAGGAGTGAAGACCAACTAGCTGACATCTTCACAAAGGCAGCAAGTCTCAAAGTTTGTAAGAACATCTTTAGTAAACTTGGGCTTGTTGATTTATCACATCCATGATCAAAGGTCCCCTAATCCAAGAGCAACACACTCTTTTTCCCTTATTAAGGTTTTGTCCCAAGTGGTTTTCCTTAATAAGGTTTTTAATGAGGTGTTGCCTTGAGTTCCCAAGCTTAAGACTTTAGGGTGATTCCAAAGTCTTTAGCTTGAGGGGGAGTATTGACATAGGAAAATCAAATAAGACCTATCTTGACCTACAAGGCAAGTGTGAGCACGAAAATTTAGTTTGAGTAACAAGGGAAAAGAAAAAGAAGGGAGTTATTCTTAACCACATGATTAAAATGGTTAAATAGAGCCTTGGGAGAAGAATCAAGGTGAAAAGGACATGTCCATGCTGCACACAGTCTTGGTAACCACACCAAACAGTCATGCTTGCTGCACACAACCTTGGTAAGCACACCAAACGTTCATAAGACAGTTTGCAGGTCTTCCCCTCTCTTCTCTTTGGTTGTTAACAAGCTCCTCCTCTATTCAAGCTCATCCACAAGTTTGAATTCGTTTTCCTTTGTGTTTACATTGTAAATCCTCTATAAAAGGGCTGTATAGACTCAATGTATGATAGAACTCTTAGGAGATTCTTCTCCATAAGTCTAAGACATTTCTCATTTTCTCATACTTCTCTTTGAGTTTCCAGATTCAATTCTTCACATTTCTCCTCTCTAATCTCAATATTCTTTTAGAAACTCGGGACCAGATAAGCTACCAGCTTCAGGACATGCATCTAGAGGAAGTCTCCACACCAGTAGTGCCACCAGTTGCAATGACAAGGAGCAGATCAAGAGCACTCTTCCACAAGTTCAGCTTATGGGTCGACAAGCTCCTAGAGGAAGATCGACTAAGGACAATGGGCCAAAAGTGCAAAGAAGAGTCCAAAGGCTTCTCAACAATGCAAGGGACTTCATAGACTTGGGCTTTAGTGGCGAGAGAGGTCAGGACCCAAAGATTCCTAACCCTACTCCAAGTCGAAGACTAAGAGCAAGGCGCGTGCATGCCACAAGGACGGCCATCTTCCATTTCTTGGCCATGAGGTAAGAGCCAGGCACGTGCATGCCACAAGGACGGCCATCTTTAAACCTATTTTTTTGGGATACTATATAAACCCTTCTTAAACACTTTAACCTAAGTTTTATATAAATTTATTTTAGTTTTTTTTTGCTCTGGATGTTTTTAGAGAGAGAAGAGATTGGTTTCAACCTTTGTTCTTGCACTCTTGGTTTCTAATGAACGATTTCTCTACCCTATCTTTTATCATATGTTTATTTGCTTTTACTTCTTTATGCTTATTGTTTTATTGAATATGTTTGAGTAGTTTTCTATAGGAATCGTGGGTAATGTAGATTAGGGGAATCTGATGTTTAGTTAGATTAGATGACAAATCCTTGATGTTTAGGGTATGCTTAATGATAGGGATTGAATTAAGTAGCTAATTAATGATTAGATCGATAATGTTCTGCTCCTGATAAGTGTAGACATAATGTGTAGACAGGCTTGAACATCCTTATTGTATCTTATCCAACTATAGTTGATGTCTAAGACGATAGGTGGATAAGATTAGACTCGAACTCAACAATCACTACACGATAGATTGCTGTGCAAAAGACTTATAGTCTATAGGCTAGTGAATGGGCTGTTACCATGAGAGTGGATCAGCCTATTAGATATTGTTCTAAGTCTTAGGGGTTTATCTAATGAAACCTATGGTGGAATCGTTAGTCAAAGGAAGATTGCCCCGAATCGAATGTCTTCCCACTGTCCATATTTCTTGTTTATTGAATTAACTCGTCTTTACTTTCTTTGCAATTATATAATTAGATAACAAATCAAAAGAAATCAATTAGTATCAACCTAGATTTAACTGTTTCATGCATTCCTATTGTGCTATTCTTACATCCCTGAGGATTCGATACCTGATGAGGACACCAGATCTCTGGCCGGCCAGAAGATCAAAATGGCCGACCAAGAAGGCCTACCCGAGACAGCCAGGCCATTTGGCGAGTCTGTCGGGCCAAGCGGTACCGTTGGCCCTACGATCAGTCGGGTCGGGCCGACCAACTTTACCGGTGGAGAGGCCCAAACCTCTGGCCCAACTGGCGGCGACGTGACTATCACCGCCGAATCAGCTGGTGATGCCGCCTTCCCACCAATCGATATGGTCGGCTCCGATTGCAACTCGGCCAGCTCTACACACGGCTCAGCCGGCTCAAGCGATCACACGGCCATTTCTACATAAGGAGACTCGGACCAGATCAGCTACCAGCTTCAAAGCATGAACCTAGATGAAATCTATACACCAGTGGTGCAACCAGGACACATGACAAGGAGCAGAACAAGGGCCCTCTTCCACAAATTCAGCTTGTGGGTAGACAAGATCCTAGAAGATCTACGACAAGTAACATTGGGCCAAGAGTGCAAGTATGAATCCAAGGGCTTCTCAACATCTCAAAGAACTCCAGAGACTTGGGCTCTCAGGGAAAAAGAGATCAAGGCCCAACACTTCATAATCCTACTTCAAATTGAAGAGTAAACGCATGTAACAAAGGTCGGCCACCTTCCATTTTTTGGCCAAATGGTAAGTAGGTAAGTTTTCAATTATATATTTGCCTTTCTGTTTTGCAGGATAGGAATTAATAGTTTTCCATTTTATTGAGTCAAGAACATTTAAGTAGATATCCTTTTTCGGTTATTCCCTTTTGTAATCTTTCCTTTATGCACTTTTGTATCTTTTCCTTTTCTTTTTAGGTTGATCCTAGAAGGTCAAAGCTGCTGATCATATTAATAAGGCTCCTTCAGCAATGTAGTTCGACAAGTTTTTTGATATTAATGAAGAGAGCATTTTTCTTACGAGTTTTTCTCATAAAAACTCTAATCTCTTAGAACCCTAGTTGATACCAGCACTCCTAACTTCTAAGTTGTGATTTATCACGAGGTTTTCCATCACTCGTGTGGTTCACCTCACCCCACCACCCAATACCCACAAGAGAACCCCATTCCAGAAGCCCAAGGCCGAGCTTCTCGCCTAATCTTCTCCAACCGGTCCAAGAGTGCTACGGTCTTGATTCAAAGCTTGTATCATTTTGGTATCATAACTTAAGCTCCTAAAACCAGGTTGTTTCTATCTTTTATTTCAGTGTTCATTCACTTTCATGCTTTAGTTTAGTTACATTAAAAAAATATCACTTAGAACAACCAACTGCAACCTATCTCCTATGTGCATCACTAGGATTTAGGTTCATTTTTTTTCATTGCATCTTTTTTTCCTTTTTGCTAAAGCATATTGCCATTAAGTTTAGGTTAAATCGAAAACTAAAAACAAGAAAATTATCCAAAAAAAATCAAAAGAAAATCGGCTAGAAATCTAGGAAGATTTGCGCATTAATTGTTTTTCATTTTGCTAGATTTTTTCCTTTTTTTTATTTGCCTTTTCTTTAATTTTTCTCCTATTATAAAAAAACCACTCCTAAAGAATTCTTAGGAATAACTAACCCTATTTTCTCTTGTTGCAAACGATGGCTGAAGGAGGAAATCAGGATGTCACTGAAGCCATGATGGCCATGTTCACCACACTCCAAACCTAACTCGGATCAATAGGCGAGAGGCTGGAGCGTGTGGAAAGGCCGGTGAGATTCCAGACCATAAGGCATGTGAGTGCTGGCCAAGTCCCTGTTGAAGGTTCTGACCACCCAAGGCCACCGTCAGAATAGGAGGAGCCCAACCGGATGAAGATGAGGGCCACCAGCCTCACAGCTATCACCCTAGGCCGATGGAAACTAGAAGAAGAGGGCAATGGCTACGAGCCATATGGTCACCACCAAAGACCAAGAATGTCCCCTAGACATCATGAGGATGGAGATGACTATGCCTACAATCGGGTAAACAATCATGACATCAAACTAACACCTTCAAGTTTTACAGGAAAAGTAGACCGCGAGTCCTATCTACTTTGGGAGAGGAGGATGGTCACATCTTTGACCACTATAACCAACCAGACCCTAGGAGAGTCTCCATGGCAGTAGCACAACTCACAGATAATGCCCTGGTCTACTGGGATCGTGAGGCTCCTGACCGTAGGAGAAGGAGGTTGAGACCCGTATACTCTTGGGTCGACATGAAGGACCTCATGAGACAAAAGTTTGTTCCACCTTATTTTCATAGGGATTTGCAACGCCATTTTCGTACTTTTAAACATGGCACAAGATCAGTGGAGGAATACTATGAGGAGTTTGAGAGACTAAAGAATAGGCTGAAGCTCAATGACGATGAAGAAGCATTGATGGCTCAATTATTGGATGGATTGCAAGAAAGAATCAGGCGGAAAGTGGAGAGAAAAATCTATAGTGATTTCAAAGACTTGTTCCACCTTTCTGTCCAGGTTGAATAACACATCAAGCATAAGAGCCAAGACATACGCAACAGACCTAAGACGCCTTGGGCACCAAGCCCGTAAACAAAGGCAAGAACATTGAGATTGAGTCACAGGTCAAAGAGCAAACCTCTTGAGCAAACCCGTGACCAGAGAGAGCCTAGTAAGTCTTCTAACCCTCAGAGATCACGTGACATTACTTGTTTCAAGTGTAGGGGTCGTGGTCACGTCTCAAGAGAGTGCCCAAACAACCGAGTCATCCTAATAACGGAGAATGGAGAATACGAGTCTCAAGATGAAGAGGATTTCAAACCAGAAGCACATTATGGAGACATAGAGTACCCTGATGTGGGAGAGGTACTGGTCACAAGATGCATCCTCAGTGTAATGGTCGATCCCTCCGAGACCATTCAAAGGGAGAATATCTTCCACAACCGGTGCACCATCAAGGGAATGGTATGTAACCTTATCATAGATGGTGGTTCTTGCACTAATGTGGCTAGTGCGTATATGGTTGATAAGCTAGGTCTACAGAAGACTAAGCACCCCCGGCCATATCGACTGAGATGGCTAGATGTCAAGGTGGAGCTCCAGATTTATGAGCAAGTAACCGTGCCATTCAGTGTGGACAGATACTAAGACCAGGTAGTTTGTGACGTGGTACCCATGCAAGCTGGCCATCCTTCTTCTAGGAAGACCATGTCAATTCGACAAGGAGACAAGGCATGATGGCCAGACCAATCTATACACTTTTGTGCACGACAAGAGAAAGATTAGCCTAGCCCCTCTCACTCCTGCCCAGGTACACGAGTTGCAACTACAAATGAGTAAGGAAAAGAAGCTCATTAAATTAATTTTCTTATTCAACTGAGTCATGTCCAGAGACCTTTGACCTCTAAGGATTTAATGTTACTAATGGTCTTTAAAGAAGCTTTGAGCGCAGAAAAAGAAGAGGTAGAGCTACCTCTTGAAGTAGCAGCAGTCCTCAACAAGTTCCAGGATGTCTTTCCTGAGGAGATACCAGCAAGCTTGCCTCCTCTACGCGGCATGGAGCACCATATCGACCTTGTGCCCAGAGCAGCCTTGCCCAATCGACCAGCCTACTGGATGAGTCCAGAGGAGTTCAAAGAACTTGAGAAGCAAGTTAAGGAGCTCATGGAGAAAGGCTATGTTCGAGAGAGCCTCAACCCATGTGCCATACCACTATTTCTAGTTCTCAAGAAGGATGGGACTTGGCGAATGTGCGTAAACTGCCGAGCCAAAAACAACATCACAGTCAAGTACCGGAACCCTATACCACGGCTTGATGACAAGCTGGACGAGCTGAGTGGATCCATGGTCTTCTCCAAGATAGACCTCAAGAGTGGATACCACCAGGTCAGAATGAAAGAAGGCAATGAGTGGAAAACTGCTTTCAATACAAAGCAAGGGCTCTACGAGTGGACAGTCATGCCATTTGGCTTGACTAATGCCCCAAGCACCTTCATGCGCCTTATGAACCAAGTTTTTAGGACGTACATCAGTAAGTTTGTAGTAGTGTACCTTGATGATATACTCGTCTATAGTAAATGCCTTAGGGAACACATTACGCATCTTGAGATGATGCTTAAAACCCTTTGACAAAAAGAGCTTTATGCCATTCTCAAGAATTGCACCTTTTGTACTGAAAAGCTTGTTTTCTTAGGCTTTGTTGTGAGTTCACAGGGCTTACAGGTTGATGATGAGAAGATTCGAGCCATACAAGAGTGGCCAACACCAAGCAACATCGGCCAAATAAGGAGCTTTCACGGCCTGGCCAGCTTCTACCGGAGATTTGTGCCCAACTTCAGCAGCATTTCCTCACCAATGACGGCAGTTGTGAAGAAGAATGTGGGGTTTAGCAGGGGAGAAGCTCAAGAGAAGGCATTCCAGGCTTTCAAGGACAGCCTCACTCACGCACCAGTGCTAGTCCTGCCCGACTTCAACAAGACGTTTGAGGTGGAGTGTGATGCCTCTAGAATAGGCATAGGTGCGGTGCTACCCAAGGAGGAAGCCCAGTGGCATACTTCAGGAAGAAGTTTGGTGGGGCCTCACTGAATTACCTCAGTTATGACAAGGAGTTGTATGCCCTAGTCCGAGCCTTGGAGACTTGGCAACACTACTTGTTGTCCAACGAATTTGTGATCCACACTGATCAGAGGCTCTCAAACACCTTAGAGAGCAAACCAACCTCAAGAGAAGACATGCTAGGTGGATGGAGTTCATAGAAACCTTCTCTTATGTCATCAAATACAAGAAGGACAAGGATAATATGGTAGTTGATGCACTATCAAGCAGGTTTGCCTTGATCTCAACAATGGAAGCAAAGGTCTTAGGATTTGAGCACATCAAGGACTTATACAAGGATGATCCTGACTTTGGTGAGAGCTACAAGGAGAGTGGCACAAGGAGTCATGGCAAGTTCTACCTCCATGATGGGTTCTTATTCCGGGAAAGAATGCTGGCATACCACAAGGATCTCTACGAGAGCTTATCACCCGAGAAGCTCATGGAGGAGGTCTTATGGGCCACTTTGGTGTTGAAAAGACATTGGTCGTGGTCAAGGTGCACTTCTATTGGCCCCACATCAAGCCCATTGTGGAAGGTGCATCACTTGCAAGAAAACGAAGTCCCGAGTGTACCCTCATGGGTTGTATCTCTCTCTGCCCATACCTACATATCCATGGGTAGACATCTCCATAGACTTCATTCTAGGTATGCCCAAGATGCTATCTTTGTAATGGTGGACCGAATTCTCTAAGATGGCACATTTCATACCATGTGCCAATGTTAATGATGCCCTGTAAACGACAGAACTATTCTTCAGAGAGGTAGTGCATCTTCATAGAGTGCCAAGGACAATCGTGTCAGACAGATACACCAAATTCCTCAGCCACTTCTGGAGGATCCTTTGGAGAAAGCTAGGCACAAAGCTGCTCTTATCTACCACGTGCCACCCTCAGACCGATGGCCAAACTGAAATGGTCAACCGAACATTGTCAACTCTTCTCGGTACCACACTTGGGAAGAACCTCAAGACATGGGTAGAGTGCCTGCCATTCATTGAGTTTGCTTACAACCGAGCAGTGCATTCAGCCACCAAGAAGACCCCTTTTGAAGTGGTCTACGAGTTCAACCCTAAAACGCCTTTGGGACAAACAACACTGCCACTAGCAGAAATGACAAACCTCAATGGGGCATCTAAGGCAGAGTTCCTCAAGAGATTACATCAGAAGGTAGCAGAGAACCTGTAGAAGAGGACCGGGCAGTACGTGACTCATGCCAATAAGGGGAGAAGGGAAATGATCTTCCAACCAGGCGATTAGGTGTGGCTACACCTATGACAAGAAAGATTCCCCAACCTAGAGTTCCAAGATGGCCCCCATAGGATATGGACCATTCAGAGTCCTGGAGAGGATCAAAAACAACGCCTACCGACTTGAACTTCCACGTGAGTTTAATGTGTCTAACACATTTAATGTGACTGATTTAGATCCTTTCCTTGTAGATAAACCAGTTTTGAGGTCAAAACCTACTGAAGGGGGAGGGGATGATGAGGAAACCAGATCGTCTGGCCGGCCAGAAAATCAAAATGGCCTACCAGAAGCCCTGCCCAAGATAGTCGGGCCATTTGGTGAGTTTGCCAGGCCAAGCGGTACCGCCAACCCTACGATCAGTCAGGTCGGGCCGACCAACTTTGCCGGCGGAGAGGTCCAAACCTCTGACCCAACTAGTGGCGATGTGACTAACACCGCCTAATACAAGCCTTAAATCAAGGCCATAACACGCATGAGCTGCTTGAAGAAGATTAGGCGAGAAACTCGGCCTTAGGCTTCTGGATGGGGGCTTTATGGTTGGTATTGGATGGAGAGGTGAAGTGAACCACACGAGAGGTGATGAACCTCGTGATAAATCACAACTTAGAAGCTAGGAGGGCTGGTCTCAACTAGGGTTCTAAACACAAGAGCTTTAGGAGAAAACTCTTAGGAAGAAAGTTTTATCTTTATTAATATCAAAAAGTTGTCGAACTACAATGCTGAAGGAGCCTTCTTAATATGTTTGGCAGCTTGACCTTCTATGGTCGACCCAAATTAGAAAAATGGAAAAGTTACAAAAGTGCATAAGAAAAATTACAAAAAGGAAATAATCAAAAAAAGACAACTACCTAAATTGTTCTTGAATCAAAAATGTAAAACTTCTAATTCATACCCTGCAAAACAGAAAATGCAAGTATATAATTGAAAACTTACCATTCTTACCTTTCGGCCAAGAAATGGAAGGTGGCTGACCTTGTGGCATGCACACGCCTAGCTCCTAGTCTTCGACTTGGAGTAGGGTTATGAATTATTGGGCCTTGACCTCTTTTACCACGAAAGCTCAAGTCTCTAGAGTCCTTTGCAATGTTGAGAAGCCTTTGGACTCTTCCTTGTACTATTGGCCCAATGCTCCTTGTTGATGATCTTCTAGGAGCTTGTCTACCCACAAACTGAACTTGTGAAAGAGTGCCCTTATTCTGCTCCTTTTCATGGCTCCTAGTGGCACCACTGGTGTAGAGACTTCATCAAGGTTCATGCCTTGAAGCAAGTAGCTTAGCTGATCGGAGTCTCCTTGTGTAGATGTGGAACTGGTGGTGCCATCGGCTGAATCGGCTGGATTGTGCGAGGAGCTGGCTGAGCTGTCATCGGAGCTGGCCAAATTGATTTCTGAGCTGGCGGTATCACCAGTTGGGCCGGCGGTGTTGTTCACGTCGCCGCCAGTTGGGCCGGAGGTTTGGGCCTCTTCGCCAGAAAAGTTGGCCGGCCTGGTCCACCTGATCATAGGGCCAGCGGTATCGCTTGGGCTAGCAGATGCGCCAAATGGCCCGGCTGTCTCGGGCAAGCATTCTGGTCGGCCATTCTGGTCTTCTGGCCGGCCAAACGATCTAATGCCCTCATCATCCCCTCCGCCTTCATAGGTTTTGCCTCAAAACTGGCTCATCTACAAGAAAGGAGCTAAATCAGTTACATTGAATGTGTTAGACACATTAAACTCACCTAGAAGCTCAATCCGGTAGGCGTTGTTGTTGATCTTCTCCAACACTCTAAACCGTCCATCTCCTCTTGGGGCCAGCTTGGAACTCCTTAGGTTATGATGGGGACATCAGGTCGTATGTCCGGGCAGGAGACCAGACTGGCCGACCAAGAAGCTTGCCCGAGACAGCCGGGCCATTTGGCATGTCTGCCGGCCCAAGCGGTACCGTCGGACCCTCGACCAACAGGACCAGACCGATTAGCATTTCCGGTGGAGAGGCCCAAACCTCTGGCCCAACTGGTGGCGACGTGGATGACACTGCTGGTCCCATTGGTGATGCCGCCTACTCCAGGATCAACTTGGCCGGTCCAGAAGGCGTTCCGGCCAGTACCTCACACAGTCTAGCTGGTACAGCCGATCCAGCCGAGTACACGAGCATTTCAACTTCTACACAAGGAGACTCGGACCAGATAAGCTACCAGCTTCAGAACATGTATCTAGAGGAAGTCTCAACACCAGTGGTGCCCTCAAGAGCATTGACAAGGAGCAGATCAAGAGCACTCTTCCACAAATTCAGCTTATGGGTCGACAAGCTCCTAGAGGATGATCGACAAAGGACAGTGGGCCAGGAGTGCAAAGAAGAGTCCAAAGGCTTCTCAACAATGTAAGGGACTTCAGAGACTTGGGCTTTAGTGGCAAGAGAGGTTAGGGCCCAAAGATTCCTAACCCTACTCCAAGTCGAAGACTAGGAGCAAGGCGCGTGCATGCCACAAGGACGGCCACCTTCCATTTCTTGGCTGTGAGGTAAGTAAGGTAAGTTTCAATTCGAATATATGTCTCTTTCTGTTTTGCAGGGTAGGATCTAGATTGTTTACATTTTTGAGTCAAAGACATTTTAGGAATAGGTCCTTTTTCGGTTATGCACTTTTGTACATTTTCCATTTGTGCACTTTTGTAAACTTTCCTTTTCTTTCTTTGAGTCGACCCTAGAAGGTCAAGCTGTCGAGCATATTAATAAGGCTCCTTCCAGCATTGTAGTTCGACAACCTTTTTGATATTAATAAAGTAGAACTTTCTTCCTACAAGCTTTCTCTCAAAAGAGACTTGTGCGCTTAGAACCTAGTTGAGACCAGCCCTCCTAGCTCTAAGTTTGTGATTGATCACGAGGTTCATCACCCCTCGTGTGGTTCACTTCACCCTTCCATTCAATACCAATCAGAAAACCCCTATCTAGAAGCTTAAGGTCGAGTTTCTCACCTAAACTTCTCCAAACAGCCCACACGCATCAAAGCCTTGAATCGAGGCTTGTATCATTTTGGTATCAGAGCTTAAAGCTCCTAAACCAGGTTGTTTCTTTAGTTAGTTTTGTTTCTTGTTCTTGCATTAGTTTAAGTCGCATTCAAGAAAAATCAAAAAAATAACATTAAACTCTAAACCGAGTGCATCTAGCTTCTACGTGTATCACTAGGGCTTAGATTCACTTTTGCATTGCCATTCACGTTTTCCTTTTTGTTCAAATCATATTTCCATTATTTTTAAGTCAAATTCAAAAGAAAAGAAAAAGAAAATAGGAAAAATACCAAAAGAATTCGAATTGGACAGCTAGCACAAGTTGTAGGAAGTTTCCATTTTTCTAAACTTTCCTTTTTTGAAGTTTTTTCTTTTTCTCAACTTTTTTCTTTTTGCAAATTCGAATTCCCCTATAAAAGAAAATCCTCCTAATCCACTTAGGAGCAAAATAACTTGTGTTTCTTTCTTGTAGCACAATGGCAGAAGAGAATAGAGATGCAGCGGGGCCATGATGGCCATGTTCACCATCCTCCAAACGCAACTCGCATCAATAGGCGAGAGGTTGGAGCGCTTGGAGAGGCCTGTGAGATTCCAGGCCATAAGGCATGTGAGAGCTGAGCAAGACCGTGCTGAGGGTCTTGAGCACCTTAGGATACGGCACGAACAGGACGAGCCCCAGCCAGATGGAGATGAGGACGCACAACCTCATAACTATCACCATAGGCCGAGAGGACCTCCACGGCAACCAGAGGCAGAAGGTGATGGCTTCGAGCCATATGGACATCACCAAAGACCAAGGATGCCTCCTAGACATCATGAGGATGGAGATGAACAACGCCTAAAACCGGGTAACTCATCCTGATGTTAAGCTAACACCTCCAAGTTTTGCAGGAAAAGTAGACCCGAAGCCTACCTAGATTGGGAGAGAAGGATGGATCACATCTTCGATCACTACAACCAACCAGGCCCTAGGAGAGTCTCCATGGCAGTAGCACAACTCACGGATAATGCCCTCATCTGGTGGGATCGTGAGGTGTCTGACCGAAGGAGGAAAAGATTGAGGCCCGTAGACTCATGGGTCGACATGAAAGACCTCATGAGACAAAGGTTTGTTCCACCCTATTTTCATAGAGATTTGCAATGACGTTTTCGTACTCTTAAGTAGGGAACCAGATCAGTAGAGGAGTACTATGAAGAGTTTGAAAGACTAAGGAACAAGCTGGAACTCAATGACGATGAGGAAGTTTTGATGGTACAATTCTTGGATGGACTCCAAGAAAGAATCAGCCGCAAGGTGGAAAGGCAAATCTACAATGACTTCAAGGACTTGTTCCACCTATCTGTCCAGGCTGAGCAGCACATCAAACGTAAGAGCCAAGACATCCGCAGCAAGCGTAAGATGCCTTGGGCACCAAGCAACATTCCCAAGCCCGTAGACAAAGGCATAGAGATCGAGTCATGGTTCAAGAGCGAGCCTCTAACCCTCAAAGATCACGTGACATTACTTGTTTCAAGTGTAGGGGTCGTGGACACATCTCAAGGGAGTGTCCAAACAACCGGATCATGTTGATTATGGAAGCTGGAGAGTATGAATCCCAAGATGAAGAAGACTATGAACCAGCAGGAGAATACGGTGACATTGAGTACCCTGATGTGGGGGAAGTGCTGGTCACTAGATGCATTCTCAGTGCAATGGTGGATCCCTCAGAGACCATCAAGGAGAACATCTTCCACAGCCGTTGCACCATCAAGGGCAAGGTATGTAACCTCATCATAGATGGTGGTTCTTGCACTAACGTTGCTAGTGCGTACATGGTTGATAAGCTAGGTCTAGAGAAGACAAGGCATCCTCGACCATATAGACTGAGATGGCTCGATGACAAAGTGGAGCTCAAGATCCATGAGCAAGTCACTGTGCCATTCAGTGGGCAAGTACCAAGACCAAGTGGGTGTGCGACGTGGTGCCCATGCAAGCTGGCCATCATCTGCTAGGAAGACCATGGCAGTTTGACAAAGAGACCAGGCATGATGGCCGAACCAATCTCTACACTTTGTGCATGACAAAAGAAAGGTCAGCTTGGCTCCTCTTACACCTGCCCAGGTACATGAGCTACAACTCCAAATGAGTAAGGAAAAGAAACTTATCAAGTCTAATTTTCTTATTCAACCAAGTCTTGTCCGGAGAGCTTTAGCCTCGAAGGATCTAATGTTACTAATGGTTTTCAAAGAAGTGTTGAATATAGAGAAAGAACAGGTAGAGCTACCTCCTGAAGTAGCAACTCTCCTCAACAAATTCCAGGATGTGTTTCCAGAGGAGATACCAGCAGGCTTGCCTCCTTTACGTGGCATAGAACACCAGATCGATCTAGTGACCGGAGCAGCCCTGCCCAACCAGCCAGCCTACCGGATGAGTCCAGATGAGTCAAGGAGCTTGAGAAGCAATTCAAGGAGCTCCTGGAGAAAGGCTATGTTTGAGAGAGCCTCAGTCCATGTGCCGTACCAGTGCTACTAGTGCCCAAGAAGGATGGAACTTGGCGCATGTGCGTGGACTGCCGAGCAATCAACAACATCACAGTCAAGTATAGGCATCCAATACCACGACTGGATGACATGCTAGATGAGCTGAGTGGAGCCACGGTCTTCTCAGAGATAGACCTCAAAAGTGGATACCACCAGGTAAGAATGAAGGAAGGTGATGAATGGAAGACTGCTTTCAAGACAAAGCAAGGGCTCTGGACAGTCATGCCATTGACGACTAATGCCCCAAGCACCTTCATGCACCTTATGAACCAAGTTCTTAGGGCGTACATCAGTAAGTTTGTAGTGGTTTACTTTGATGATATATTGGTTTATAGTAAGTGCCTACGGGAACACCTCACACATCTTCAGATGGTACTTAAAACCCTTCGAGAAGAAGAGCTTTATGCCAATCTCAAGAAGTGCATCTTTTATACTGATAAACTTGTCTTTTTAGGTTTTGTTGTAAGTTCACAGGGCCTACAGGTTGATGAAGAGAAGATTCGAGCCATACAAGAATGGCCAACACCAAGCAACATCAGCCAAGTGAGGAGCTTCCACGGACTGGCCAGCTTCTAAGATTCGTGCCCAACTTCAGCAGTATTGCCTCACCATTGTGGCAGTAGTGAAGAACGTGGGATTCAGCTGGAGAAGCTCAGGAGAAGGCATTCCAGGCCTTGAAGGACAGCCTTACACATGCAAGTGTAGTCCTGACTTCAACAAGGCGTTTGAAGTGGAGTGTGATGCCTCTGGAATAGGCATAGGAAGTGCTAACCCAAGGAGGGAGGCCAGTGGCATACTTCAGTGAGAAGCTAGGTGGTGCCTCACTGAACTACCCACTCGACAAGGAGCTTTACTTGTCCGAATTGAGACTTGGCAGCACTACTTGCTGTCCAAGGAGTTTGTGATCCACACTGATCATGAGACTCTCAAACACCTCAGAGGGCAAACCAATCTCAGAGGAGACATGCCAGGTGGATGGAATTCATTGAGACCTTCCCGTATGTCATCAAGTACAAGAAGGGCAAAGATAATGTGGTAGCCGATGCACTATCAAGGGGGTTTGCCTTGATATCAACCATGGAGGCAAAGGTCCTAGGGTTCGAGCACATCAAGGATCTATACAAGGATGATCCTGACCTTGCTGAGAGCTACAAGGAGTGTAGCACAGGGAGTCATGGCAAATCCTACATCCATGAGGATTCTTGTTCCGAGAAAGAAGGCTGTGCATACCACAAGGATCACTAAGGAAGCTTATCATCCGAGAAGCTCATGGAGGAGGACTCATGGG